>BJBW01010068.1:46851-86143 GCA_004320125.1 Scolopax mira
TGAGGCAGGAGGGAGAGCATCTCTGCTGCTGGCACTGTCAGGCTTTGGCAGCAGCACGTGTTGTCTGGGTAAAAAAGAAGACTAAGGGAATTTAATATTGTAGCATCCATAAAAAATGGGAGCACTTTATTGAGACTGTGTAAAGCTTTCTTATGGATGGAATTTACATTAATGCATTTTATTGTTCCATCTAAGCAGATCAAATGATAAGCGTAGTGTCACATACACTTTTGTGACTGTTCTGTTAAATAGGTTTTAATACTTAATGTTTTTATTCTCATGCATTTCAGAGTAGCAATTATTTCCAAGAATAAGAATGATTAAATTTGTCTCGATGTTCTCAGTATTCAAGGGGAAAAACAAAACTGTGTTTTAAGGTGTATCCCAGTAGATGAGGAGTTTGGCCCTGATGGGCCATTGGAAGTCTGGTAGCCCAGTAGCCAGCCCGTACCTCTTCTGGCTGGATTGTCAGTGAGCTGGTAAGAGCTTCAGTGGCTGTAAAAAGCGTTGCCTGTTGCTGACACTTCAGAGGCACGCTCAGAAATGATGCCAAGAGGGAGTCTGGTGGCTGGTTTGGCATTGGGGGGGTGTAGGTGGGGAGGGGGAGAAGGCCATAATCCATCTCAGCTGTGTGCTCACAGGGCTTTTCTCCTGGCTCCGGCTCTCACACGCACGCTGGCTCCTGGGGACATGTGACTTTTGGCCATATTAGCAGGTTTATCCAAGCCTAGCCCCTCTGACTAACAGATGTAGGGAAAAGGGCATTCTGGGATTGCAGCAGTTGCTTTTGAACAACAATGTCCTTTTTGTAAGAATCTGATGCTTCTTAAAAGATGGAACATGACATCATTACCGTCGATCCAAGAAGCATTCCTTCAATAATACTGAGTGTGCTCTGGTTATCAGCTCCCTTCCCCCAGCTCCTTTCTCTCCCTTTTCTGACTGATGCTTTTTGTCTATTGTTTCGTCGGGGGCTGTAAATGTGAAACAGTTGTCTTTCAGTGTTACATTCTTGTTAGAGCTGGAATCAAGTGAAATACTGTTGGCTTATTTGAAAATTAAAATAACAAAAAAAAAAACCCCAAACCCCAACTTTTCTTCCAGTCTTCATAAATGTAGCATGCCTCAGGTATGAGCTGAATTGAAGCTAATTATTTCCCTTCCCACACAGTATTAGTTACTGCGTTATGCAACGGAAGGTGGAGGTATCTCAGTCCCGTTCCTCTGCAGGGAGGGCTTCAATGGCAGATGGGTATCTCCTCTGCTGATGTCTGCTTCAAGGGCTCCTGTAACCATCCTGCATCTAGGAAACGTGTGTGTGTTGTGTGTGTGTGTGCTCACAAGTGCAGTAGAGCAGAGTTGTGAACAGCTGCATGTTTTCCATGTAGATGTGTGTATCCATCTATCTATCTATCAATGTTTTTATACTTGGTCTACCACTGGGAATTGAGTATCAGTTTTTTGGCTTTATCACAAAAACTGGAAGTTCTTGCAGACTTTACAGCTAGGTATGTCCTGACTGTCTCTCACACAATCCTGCTCTCCTTGTGGCAATGCTGGCAGTTGGGTGAACTAATGAGGAACAGTCAGTCTTTGGCACTTTCACATGGTGCCACTGTCTAGAGAAAAGTACCACTGAGCATAAACATGCAGGAGTATGTCTTTTTCCATCCTTGCAGGAATTATTCTGCAGGGAGGGGAAAACAAATGATTCATTGATGATCTAAAGGTTTGGATAACGGTGGAGTTACAGTGTCCAGAAAAGGAGGAAAAATGGTCAGAGACAGGGCCTTCTGATACATTGGTTAAACTCGGGTTTATTGTCTTTTTTCCGTTATGAAGATGTGAACCTTCCTTTAAAAATGAATTTTTGAAGTATGAAATATGAATTTAAAAAGCACAAGTCTTGAGCAGACAGGTATTTGTGGGAAGAAGTGGTCTGTGTGACTAGCTGTTTGCCAGTGACACAGAATTGCTTTTATTGGTGACCATTTACAGGGTATTGAGAGGAAATCCAGCGGGGGAAAAAATAGGCATTGTACTTGTAATAGTTGTTTGGCTTCACCCGTTGTAAAGATATAGAAAGATTTTTAGCACAGTTTGAAAGTATGCTCTTATTCTGGATAGACTCCAAGGCACTCCGAGTAAATGAAGGTAAATGCACGTGGAAGCAGAAAAGGTTTCCTATGTTCCCAGTAGCATCTGAAGTTGCAAGTTCCTCTGAAGAAAGAGTTTGCCAGCGGGCTCTATCATGTTTTATCACAATTAAAATGTATATTTGCTTCTGCTTAAGCAGAGTAGAAAGATGCAGGTGGTGTGTGGAAGTGAGTGCCTCCTGGATGCCCTTCCTCTAAAGAAGGGGGTTGCTAATAAAACTCTGAAGAGCAGGCACTCAAAGATCATGAATTTAGATAAGAGAAAAAAAACAACAGAAAAGGCCATGACTGACTGAGTTGTGGAAGGAGAAGCTTTAGAGAGGTCTCTGTGTGCACGCTAAAATGAGTAAAAATTGATCACTGGCTCCTTAACTGGAGGACAATTGCAGAATAAAAAAAATACTGACCTGAACTTAAAAAAAATGTAAATAGAGATTATTAAATGGTAGTGGTGATTCATACGTGTCATACTTGTACCATACTTGGGCAACCTGGTCTAGTTGGAGGTGTCCCTGTGACTGCAGGGGGGTCAGACTAGGTGACCTTTGAAGGTCCCTTCTGGTCCAGATGATTCTATGATTCTATATATCTTGTCTTGCAAAGACCATGAAATAGATATATGCAATTGTGTCATCCACTGTGTGAAGTTCAAGCAATACTTGAAGACATAGTGTGTGTAACTCTTCAGAGGGAGGGTGTCAAGATGATATGGGCTCACTGGTGACAGCCTGGTCATCGCTGTGGGTCAGGGAGGTTCTGTTGGTGGCTCTGCAGGTGACTAAGCAGACAGAGATGTTACCTCTAGAGGAGGTGGACACTGCTCTGCTGTGGCTTTGTTTCTGGCTCTTTGGAAAGAGGATAATGAAGTTGAAGGAATTGCAATTTTTTTCTTGCAGTAATCCATGCTGAAGAGGCTCCATTCATACAGATGAACCAAGGGTTGAGGCAGCACTTTAAACCCAGATAGTCGGTCGGCTAACTGCCCAGCAGGATGCCATCAACCAGCCGAGCGGGCAGCCTGAAGGACCCAGAAATCGCAGAGCTCTTCTTCAAAGAAGATCCAGAAAAGCTCTTCACAGATCTCCGAGAGATTGGCCATGGAAGCTTCGGAGCAGTTTATTTTGTAAGTAGCTCTGTCACTTGCGAATTTTAGCTGTGTCTCTTTTTACCTTTAAACTGTGAACGTAGACTTTTTTTGCACATGTTGAGGAAAAGAAACTACTGTGAATCTTTCTACATGCTGTTTGGGGCAGAGGTGTTTTCTTGTGTCTGTACAGTTTCAGTCCATTCACAGACTCACGGTATCTGTAGGGTGTTTGCACACAAACTGAAAAGCAAAACTGGAAATGTGACCCTTGCCTGGTGCTTTTAGGTGCATTGTTATGCTGCAAGCAGGGATTTATCTGCAAATTAAAACATGGGCTTCTGCTCCATTGATTCTGATGGGCAATGCAGTTCTCTTGGTCTCATTGTCTCCTTATCATCTCTTGTCCCTGGAGAGAAATTGAGTTCTCTCTCCCTTCCTGCGTACCCTCAGGCTCCCTTAAAGCCATTCTTTGTGTTTGACACCTGAATGTTGGGGCTTTTATTGTCATTTGGCCTATCACATCCTTTCCTACTCCAGGCAAGAATCCCAGTATTCATCTGCATAAAACTTATTTGACATGAACGTCTGGACAGCAGTGGTTTTCCCACACTGCTTGTGTAGCTCAACTGGAGGTGGGATGTCTCCTGCTACCCTCATTTGCAGGTTGCTGTATGTTAAGCAAAGTGCATACTTGGAGACCTTCATTAAAAAACCATTTTCCTCAGACAACCTTTTCACATTTATAATTATGGGAGGTGTGGCCAAACCTGCCAATTTTCCTTCAGAAAAGCCATTTGTGTCAGTATTTTATGAGATGCCTATTCATTGTTAATAATTGCAGCAGACCATGTTGGGAACCTTCCAGCACAAATTTAATGCAGCACAGATGAACTAATTAGGAAAAGCTTCTTAATTTTTTTCCCTGCTTAAAACTATGAGCCGCCACTGTCTGGGAACAGGTCTGGGGGAGGAAGTGTTTTCTACCGAAACCGCACTCACCTGCGGCCTTTACTTCATCTCATTTACTCCTTTTGCTTAAAGACCGGATATAAAAGGAGGGAACTGACAAATCTGTCTTCCTGCTATGTTAAAGCAGTATTGGAAGTTTTTCAGGATTCCTGTATCTTCCAGAGGTGTGGAATGGAAAACTAGTGTAGGGGGTGTGGGAAACCAGCACGGGCTGTGTGCTAACAGTGTCCCCAGGCATCAGCCAGAAGCGGCCAGAGACTGAGCTTTGGAGTTGTGGTAAGGGCTGATTGCCCATTGCCAGCTCCTTCTGTGAGAAGATAGAAAGTACAAGGTCATTAAATTCGAGATTAAATTTCTCTTCCCCCCCCCCATTTTAGCCTACCAATTCATCGTAGGCTGCTATTTGTTCACTGAAGAGTGCAATTACTTGATGGTGTCTGGATTGTGCTGCTTTGACAGAAAGAACCTCTAATTTGGCACTTGCAAAAAGCCAAGGAAAAGGATAAGGAGTGCCCTGTGCTGCAGCCCATTTGGGGGCCTTATTTTGACAACTAAGAGAGAGTTTCCAACAAAAATGATACACCGTTGCTTTTTCTGTGTTCCCAAGTTTTAACCTCTAAGTTTTGTGTTACATTATAGTGTCTTTTTACCAGTAGCAGGTCTAAGATCTTGAATCTGAAACTGTTTCACGTGACATAACTCCTTACCTCACACAGAAATTCAAGAGATGAGAGAGACAACACGGAGGCAGAAATTTAGTGCAAATTAAATAAACATAAAGAACTAAGGTAGAGGAGTGTATGTCTTGGGTCCTTTATTTTTCTGTAAAGCTAGGGAAAAAACTGCGCTTAAGTTTCTTTAACAAGATTTTGATTCTGCCAGTGCAAACAATTAAACTTTCTCCAATCAATGGAATATGCTAAAAATCGTATTACCAAAGCCGATGACATGCTCCACCTTTTCTTTTCTCATGCTTTGCTTCTATCACTGCTGAAGTTACTCTGGTCACCAGATGTTGATCCTTTGCATGGAATTTTTGGAGGAAAGCAGGACATATGTGCATAAATGTCTGCCATAAAACAAGCCTCCTTCATTTGGATTGCTTAGGTTACCTGGCCTTGTAACATCTTCATGGCTTTTGTCTAGGAACCCTCATTTTTCAGTTATTCAAGATCACAAGGAAACTAAAAAGGCAAATGAAACTCTATGACTGTAACATTCAGGGGGTGTTGGCTGTGATGGTTCTGTCTCTCAGCCCCACTGTAGCCATGAAGAACTGTAGGTGTTGGACAAACATGGTCAGAGAGTGCTTCCTTGCATCACCACCAGTCTGCTTTCATTGCATGCAGCCTGGACCAAAAATCTTGACGATAAATAGATGTGAGAGTAATTAAGAAGTAGAAAAAATCCATCTAATCCTGAAGTTCCTGCCTGCTTGTTTTTTAAAATAGATTTTAATCTGTCGTTGTTAGTTCTTTCCTTCTTTCCTTTTAGGAGCAATCCGAAGAAGGGATGATATATTTCTCTCACATGAGAGCTGGCTAAGTGTGTTCGCTCCTTTCTCTTTCTTTGTTTCTGTTACATCCTACTGTGGTAAAAAATGGCTTTTGTTGTTTGGGTTTTGTTTTGTTTTCATAATTGACATGAATTTTGCTGGTTCACCTCATGGTTTTAGTTTCTTAGAAGCTGCAAGTCTGGCACCTCTGAATCATTTTGGTATTATCCTTACCCTACTCCCTGCTCTGCAGTGTAATAATAGCTTTTGCCTGACACAGGAAGCCTACTACACTGGAACACTGCAGATGGAGCAGAAGAATAACCCACTCTTTTGTTAGAGCTGCGTTCCTTCTGCTCTACTCTAGTATTTTGCTTGCCTGTTTTTTTGCAGTTCTGATTTGAGTGTTTCTGACGTTGTCTCTAATTAGTCAAGATTGAGGAGACAGAATTTTATTCTTCCTTTTTTTGCCTCAAACCCCAAAAATATACATGTCCCTCCCCAACCTTAGAGGTAATATAATATTAGGGAGCAGTAGGAAAGATCTCCTCAAACAGAAAGAAAACTAAAAATAGTATTGGTTCAAGCTTATCATGACTGGTTGAAATAAAGATTGACAGGGAATTCTGTGAATGTCTCTAATGAATGGCAGAATTAAAACATGACTAAAAAACCTTTTTACAAAAGGCAGAGTCCCAGTACTTCATTAATCCATGTTCTGAGAGGCTGTACTTGGTGCTACAAATATATTAAAAATCAGCATTTTCATCAGTTAATGCTGTGGTGCACGTTATTTTGATTTATATCATTTGGCTTCTTATCCAAGTTGATTATTCTTATCAGAGAGACTGGGAGGTCTTTTCCTCCACCACCCTCTCCTGCTGCTGAAATCCTTGGAAGATATTTTAGTTTAACTCTCTACAAAAGCTAACTAATGGATAAAGATTATTTGGTTTATGACTATGTTTGGTTTACATCTTATGGGAAATCATCATCTGCAGGAACTGATGCATCGTGTTTTCATGTTACAGGCACGTGATGTGCGCACCAATGAAGTGGTGGCCATCAAGAAAATGTCATATAGTGGGAAGCAGTCCAATGAGGTATGTAGAACGTACAATTATTAAATATTGACCACTGTGAATATTTATTATATGGGATTATTTTAATTAGCTTGGGTTACAACATCTTTCCTGTAACTGTAAGGGTGAATGAGTCTACTGTGTAAACAAAACAAATTAGTTAACTGTTTGCAGTGTATTTCTGTCTAATCTGCTCCTGGAAAAGGTGGATAAGACTCTTTGCTTCCAGACAGAAAGTGCTCGTTGATGGAACCACATAAATGTATAGAAATTTAAAAAAAGAAAATTAAAACCAGTAGTTTTGTATGTTAGTATTTAAGGTCTTGTTGCCCTTAAATGTTCTTTCTTAAATACCTTTTAAAAAAAAACGTATTCCTTTTGGACAAAGGATTAATAGCAATGGATGCAGTAGTGAAGGATTCGGAAGGAATCTTGCTTATACAAAGTAGTAAAGCAGAATGCATCCTTCCACGGAATGACTGTGCTGATGAGGAGCTAAAACAAAAGCAAAACAGCAGTGAATGAATGAGTGTGAAAATCTGAACAGCAGCATAATTAGGGAAGAACATAATTAGGCAGTCTTTGCAGAGAGGGGTGTAAAGGTAGGCCTCTGAGCTTTAAATGTTACGTGTTTTCATGGCCACCCCAGATGTGTGGGTTTTTTTCCCTAGGACGCTTAACAGAGATAATTGATTTTATACTTGAAACGTTTAAGCGCTAATACAGATTCTTGAAAAACCCAACATGACACGACCAGCTGATTTGGTATTATTTCTGGTAAAAGACATCTATCAAATCGTGGTGTGATTTTTCAACAGAAGTATTAATTGTAACCGCGTTTTTCCAGGCATTTATTGTTCCCTCCCTCCATTCTCTATATTCCACTCTTAGAAGCAGTCTTGTTCCGATGAGTTTGACTAACAACTCCTTGCTTTCTGTGCCTGCCTTTTGTGTATTGATCATCTGCACTTCAAGGAGCTGAACTATTCCTTCCTTTCTGTGTCTGTGTATGTATCTGTGTAGGAGGTAGAGGTGGCAGTGTCTCTCCAGCAGTCCTAAATTCTAGCTTCACAGTTAAATTTGCTATGTGTGTTTCTATTTTGTCACTGCGGTGACTTGTTTAACTGTGTACTGATGAAAGAATAATTTGTACTTACTACTTGTCCTACTGTTTTAATTACTGTGAACTATAAATACTCTATTCATATGAATGAAACAAACTGTGCATGCTTCAGAAATAGCTTTTGTTTGTCTTCAATGCATATGTTTTCTTTATTTTGAAGAAAGTAATAAGACCAGGATTAAAACACTTTCTATTTTACTTCTATATTTATTTGTTTTGTTCAGAAGTTTGCTAGACTTATGATCTAGCCTATGTAAAGAAAATTGATTAAGGGCATTCTTTTATCATTTGTATTTACTTTGGTTCATAACAAAATTTTATCATTGGTGGGAACAATTATTCTCTAAAATAAGGACATATTCTATTCTAAAAATACATTAAAACCTTTGAAATATGTAGTACTGTGCTCCTAATGTGATCTTGAAGGTTTTTTTTTTCCCCGTAGGAAATCATAAGTGTGCCTTGACTAATATATCACCCCTCTCTTCCCAATATAGAAGTTTAGTGTGATGCTTTCTTGATTTGGTTTTTATCTCTTAGTACCTCAAAGCCTCTGAGGCTAAAGGTAAAAGCCTTTTGGAGTCGTTCTTGTACTGGAACAAAGGTGTCAGTGACAGTTTATGTTCATAAAGCAACACTAATGTCATTCTCATGAAGTTTCTGGTGTTGAGAAATGCTTAGTCAATAACCTGCCCTGTTTCATTTGTTTCTCTAACCCCAGATTTTTTATTGAGGAGGATTTGGGTGTTGTACATGTTTTGCAAAGCATTGGGGATTGTGAGAACCTCTGTCCATCTATGGACCTCAGTCCACCTGGCCGCATAGATACACCTGAAGAAATGTGTGCTGAGGGATTAGCAGGACCTGAAAAACAACTTTTGAACCTTTTGGTTTCTCTGCCTCTGATTAACTTGAGCCCTGATACACTTTCTCAGAAACATTTCAGTATCAACACTGCCATGTTGATGTCTGCATACTTAAATGGTTTCAGCTACTGCATTTGTTTTTGAAAATCTTTTCTGGTAGCTGTAGTTTTGCTGTTGCACTTACAAGCTTTTGCCTCCCTCGCCCGAGGAGGTGTGGATGCACAGCAAATGGGAGACTTGGAGACTTCCTCCGAGGGGAGTAATAGCAATGTCTGGGCACACAGTGGAACACAACATTTTGGCCTCTTCTGTGCTTTCAAGTTGCACTGACAGAGCTCCCCTTATTATAAACTTGCATTTTGTTTTATATGTTTATTCTTTTACTCCTGCAGAACCATTCCAGTATCTATTAGGTAACTCTTTTTAAATTGGCCCTTGTCAAAACTAAACTAGTCACTGGGAAGCATTATAGAGAATGTAGTCAGATATTTTGTGGCTGATAAATGGAGTCTCATCCAGTGTAATATAGTTATTAGTAGGGACAGGTCTTTACATCTGCAAGAGTTAAGTGGGAGACAGCTGATCCTGCTGCTGAAGGATACCTGCTGCTGAAGGATCATCCATATCTCTTTCAGGTTGGGATGTGTTTGATTTGACAACAGAAATTATATCCCTTAAAAAAGGATTGCTTCTTTTTTGAGAACTTGCTCAGATATTAAGTGTTTCTCAGTATATCCTATGCATAGATATATATATATGTAATATTACATTAATGAGAGATTCTTAGACCCTTCCCAAACAGCCTAATTGAACAACTTCTTAATTAGTAGATCTGTGGAGGAGTTAAGCAGTGAACATCATGATGTTGATGAAACTTTAGTTTGATTTGGAACCTCAAGATGCTTTTGCCTCTTAAAATAATTAAATGACACGCTAACTTAACAACAACTGAAAAAAAAAAAAAGGTAACATTTTTCTAAAGTCTTTCTTTTCTTTCCTTTTATTTTCTATAGAAATGGCAGGATATTATTAAGGAAGTCAAGTTCCTCCAAAGAATAAAACACCCTAACAGTATAGAATACAAAGGCTGCTATTTGCGGGAGCATACAGCATGGGTAAGCATCTGCTCACTCTGCGCGTCTCTTGCCTTGGTTAAGGGCACTTTAAAATATCTCCAGCTGGCTTTCCAGAGGCACCTGAACACTTGCCTTGCACAAACTCAGATGAGACTAGTCAAGGACTTCACAGGTGCTCAGCAAATCTGAATGTAGGTTTTGGAAACAAGATTTAGGGACATTTTCCCTTTCGCTTGCAGAGTAAGGGGCTTGTGCTGTTGGAGTGCATTTAACTTGATGCACTGTTTGAAAGAAATAATAATGGAGGAGGTGGGGGGCCCAGCAAATTTATCCCTCACTTTTCTTTCTTACTCAAGGAAAGGTGAGAATTTCACTTGTACTGCCTGGGTGACAGGTATGGCACCCTTATTAGGTAATTGCAGGTCACTTAATGCATTTGCTGTGCCACTGAGTATTAATGGTGCAGTACTTTACAGGGTGACTGCATATGTTCCAGAAGTTCAATTCAGTTGTACTTTAATGGAATAGGTTAGAAATGCTACTCATAATTGTACTTAAAGTATATTTCAAGTCATTAGTATTTCTATTATCTCACTAAATTCTTCTGTTGTATATTGTTTACTTTGTCATTTTTGTGTATGTATTCAGGTGAGAAAAACAGCTAGCTGATTTATCTCTGGCTGTCATTTACTAATTAATTTCACACATTTGAATTTAAACAAACAAAAAAACCCCAAACCTGCCAAACTATATTTGGTTTATTTGACTTGGAGTGCCTAGATGTGATTGGCTATGCAGAGGAAACATTTTGTCAAATGAAGAATATGTTGTAGCACCGATCATTGACAGATTTTATGTAGTAGCATAAATAAAAAAAATCATATTGCTGAACCAATAGCTTAAATTGTAAGTACTATTCATGTGTTAGCATCACTAAATCTGTAGGATAAAATTGTAGTTTCTTTTTTTAAAATCTGACTGGGACAAAATCTTAAGTAAATCCCTAAATAGCCCTTTAATACTCTCATAAGCTTGTTAAGTGCAATTTAACATTCCTGTTAAGTACGTACATAGAAATTAAGATGTGTAATACAATGCATAACTGGTTGTGAATATGCTTTTGCTTTTCTTACAAGTTTGTTGCTTGGTATCTTACAGAGGAAGGCTGTGCTAATTCCAGTTGGAGCTGTCCTTGTTGGGGGGGGTCAGCGCTAGAATGGGGTTATGTTCCAAGCAATGCTGGTTCTGTTATGGCAGTGTGCATTTTATGCACCAGGGATTATTTATAGGTTTCTCCATAGAAATGTAGAATTCTAGATTTCTCCATAGGTATCTAGAAAACATGCATTTACTATTTGAGATTTTCTAACAGCTATTTGGATTTTTTTCTCCTACAGCTTGTTATGGAATATTGTTTAGGATCAGCATCAGACTTACTAGAAGGTACGTTGTGCATATTTATTTGATTGAAAGTCAGAAGTATAGTACTGAAGTAGGAAGTTACAGCATCACAGAATTGTCTTTGAGTATATAGTTTTATTTGGGGGAGAATGTGTGTGAACAGTGGCAGTTCTTCCAATTTTTGCATGGCTGTAATGGTGGTTCTGTAGCATATTGGCTTTCCTAGGTGCCTAGTTTCTCCTTGGTTTGTATTATTTTAAAGTTGTCAGTCAGCTATTTATTTTCTTTTAAGTTTTAGGTTCTCCTGTCATGACAGTTCAAGATTTATTTCTGAAAACCCTTGCTGATCCTAATGCTCACTAACAACTGTAGGTCTCAACTAAAATAGCACTGCAGCAGTATTAGGGTTTTGCTTGATGAGGTCTTTTGTTAAATGGTTGGTTTTCTGTCGGGCTTCTTGAAGTGAACTTTCTTTTGAAGATATATGTGTGACCAGTAAGTTGTTCATCTCCTTTCCTTGCCATAAGCAAGACAGAAGACTGAGCTGCTGGAGAGTCATCTATATTGCTGCAGTTTGTTTATTCATGTGTGAATTGTAAATTTCTAGGGTTTGGGATTCAACGTCATTAATTGAAAATGGAATATTGAGTCTCAAATAGGTGTTTAGGAGAATGGTCACAGAACTGAGAGAAATGTAGCTTATGGTTGCAAAGTAGTCTCTTTTTGATAGTAAATAGCTGCTGATTTGCAGTTAGAAGATTGCAACTGATTATAGAATGTGCTCTGTGCTGTGAACTAGTTTTTACATTTGCTTCTTGTACTGAACCTGTAAAACAGAAGTTTTGGTATTTTCTCTCTGTTTTGCATGCTGCAAACTGCATTTTTGTTTTTTAATATTGAATTTCAAATAAATTCTTTCCTTAAGTTCATAAAAAGCCATTGCAAGAAGTGGAAATAGCAGCAATTACCCATGGTGCTCTCCAGGGATTAGCATACTTGCATTCTCACAATATGATCCATAGGTAAGTGGTTGTGCTTTTGCCTCACGTGATTACAGGTAATTCACTTTGTTGATTGTATCCCCTCAGCCCAAATTTAATATTTGTAAGCAGAGAGGGTTTTTTTGCGGTGTCCATACGCTCCCAAAGTAGTGATTTATAGTAGACAGATACTAGCAAGGGATCTATCTCCTTGGGCAGTCTCCTACAGCTCGTGTTCATTTCTGCAGAATTGCTTTAAATTTGCTAAGCTTTTCAGTATTGATAGGAGGCTGAGTTCACCTCCATAGCTTGTAGGAAGGCAGGAATTGCTGGGGTGGGGGGAAGCACTAATAGTTGAAAAATTAGTTTTACCTGAGCATACATGTTGAGAAGCACATGGAATAAGTATGGGATGCCAATGTGTGTTTGAAGTACCTGCTGCATTTTAGTAAAATAAATGATTTCAATAGTTACATGATTAGGACTTTTTCAAAAACATTTATAAAGGATGTAGTTGGTTCAGAAGGTTTTGCTGAACTGAATGTGAAGATTATCCAGGTGTGTCATTTAAAGTTGATTTTTAAGACAAACTAGATTCTAAGAACAAGACCGTGTTAAGTAATTAACCTAAAATTTAAAAATTTTGTATTTGGAGGAAATTAGGGTATTCTGCATCTTGAATGTGTGAATACTGGTGTGTTTTATAGTCAGTCCTATAGAAGGTTTTCTTTTTTGGAGAGGAATAATACTGACATTTGTGTTCTATAACCAGAGATATCAAGGCAGGAAACATCCTGCTGACAGAGCCAGGACAGGTGAAACTTGCTGACTTTGGGTCTGCTTCCATAGCATCTCCTGCCAACTCATTTGTGGGGACGCCATATTGGTAAGCCAAGAGTTTTACACATTTCTGACTTTGTGAAGTAAAAGGATCATTTGTTGGATACTTACTATACTTGGGCTTCATTGTGTAATCTTCCGGTTGTGGTAGTGATAAAATGTACTTTGGGAAAAAGAAAAAAAGATTAAATAGTAATTAGGCTCTGATGTCAAGAAACTAAATCCTTGAATTTGTAGTTCACACAAAGTAATAAAAATATTTTGTTGTTTTTCTTACCATGACTTTAAGTGGTAGAGGTGGGATTGAATCATCTGTAATATATTTTAATCACTCCCCCCAGTGGTTTTAACAATTCATATGTTCTCACCGCATCTGGTTGTTGAAATAACTGAAGTGTTTTTTCTTTCTTAGGAAAAGCCAGGTTCATTGAACAAAACCCCTTGCAGATTCCTTGTATGCTTTTGATCTCTTACACCTAATCTGTGGTGTTTACACAACTGCATGCTGTAATTACTTCACCAGAGTTGGCCAAACGATTGGAAATGTGGGAGGGCGAGAAGGTGGTGATGCCTAGAAAGGGAGAGCTGGGCAAAGCACAGGAGACCGTGGTGCAGCCTCTGTATGGGCTCCTACTGGTGTCAGTGCCTGGTCTTTGTTCCCAGTATCCCATGTTCATGCCTGCTACCTTGAGGCATGATTTATTTATGGTAGCTGAAATCAGTGAAACAGCCCATTTCATTGAAATATTGATGATGATGATGATGACAATGTGTTCTATTGCCCAGAATTTTGAGCACTGGTTTCCTATTTTAGGATGGCCCCAGAAGTGATTTTAGCCATGGATGAAGGGCAGTATGATGGCAAAGTAGATGTTTGGTCTCTTGGAATTACCTGTATTGAGTTAGGTAAGTTATTTTCTTTGAAAAAAATATAAAATGGAGTTCTTTAATATATAGAACTTAGCTGAATTGCAGTGTGGAAGATCTAGGCTTCCTTCCTTGTCCTGGTTTCTCTGGGACTTGAATTTTAGAGAAAAGAGTTAAATGTGCTGTCTAGAATTCAAGAACAAGTCTCCCATTTGATGTTTATTGAACTAGTGTTTCCATTACTCAAAGAAAACAGCCAAGCTATGTCGCTAAAGGTGTTCACGTTCTGTGGGAGAGGCAGTTAACTTTTGAACTGAAAAACAGTCTATTTGCTGAACAGCTTCAGAAATTAACCGCTAAAAGTGCCAATGTGAAAATACATTTAGTGGTATAAGTTGATACTGCTTGCATGAAAACTTAAGGTGTATTAATGAGTCCTACAGTAATGGCATATGGAATAGGTGGATTCAAAGCTGTATTCAGTGTATGTTGTTACTTGTGAATAGACTTGGCTGAAAGTCTCTTTAAAATAAAATAAAAAACGATAAGGAATAATCCAGTTTTGAAGTGGTAACCTATAAATCAAACCCAAAAGAAATGAGAGCACTGCTTTTACAACAGACTCCTTCAAGCAGAACATCAGTTTAAAAGGACTCTGTTTGTATGGGATTCTATTTAAATGTAACGTGTAGTATTTTCTTGGAACAAAAATACACTTGCTGAAGCACAACAGCACGCACAGCGCTACTCAGATTTGAGTCAGGATCCAGCTCCCTGGAAGCATTTAGCTGTAAGTTTTTCTCGGGATGGAGGGGTTCAGCACTGCTCACTGCACCTGAGGCTGCCCTGCCATCCTTGTCACATCTCATCGCTCCTACTCCAAACCAGCCTCAGTGGAGGAGCACCCGGCCAGGCAGCCAGAGCTCTCAGGAACACACTAATCCATGTGAACTGCACAGTTTAGCTAAAAATGCTGTCTGGCATTCCAAACTGTCAACTTCATTTTCTTCCAGGATGTGAAATAGATTCTTTCTTCAGAGCAGAGATTTTTTTTTTTTCTTTTTTTCTTTTTTTTTTTTTTTTCCTGGTTGCCAATATAAAGCAAGTTTGAAGGGGTGTGACTGTCATGACAGAATCCTGCTCCATGGAGTAGGGAGCCTTGGCCGGCTGCGGGGCTGCAGGAATGCGGTGAGCTCATGGCCACCACACCCCCCCCCCGCTGCCTTCCCGCACGCTGCATTTTTGCAATACAAAGTGTTAGGCTTCATCTACAGCTTCTGGCACGGTGGGAGGTGAGACTAGGTCAGCACAGCAGAGCCTTGGTAAGGTTGGGTCGCCGTGGTTATCTCATTCGCCTTGGTTTGAATAAACCTGGGAAGAAAGCGGGGAAAAATGAGATGAATGTGCTTCTCAAATTGTCACGTAGTCTTAGAAATGGCCTCACTGAGGGCTCGGTTTCGGTGTTTCTTCCTGAAGCTGCAGTTTCTTTCGGAAGATTTCTGGTTTTATTCAGGTGAGTTACAAGGAAAAAAAAAAGCTAGGGAGAAGAGTCAGTATGAGGGGGTTAGTTAAAATAGTTTAATGAATAATCAGTCTGATCGTTGATAGCAGCACCTGGTTGTCTGACACATTAGAGGAGGTAAATGCCACTTCTGAGGAAATGCTCAACTCTGCAATTTACCTGTTCTGAGGAATTTGTAGGGCTTAGTCCTTCCTGGGATAGTGATGAGCGAACCGTGATCTCTGCTCAGTTGCTTCCTTCAAAAATAGTGAATACTTTCACTATTCAACTCAAAATTGACAAGCAGAGTAAGAAAGCTAGCATTATTTTTTTTCCTTGTTTGTTTTTTTGTCTGGAAGGAAAGTTTTCTGTTGCATTTTCGCTAATGTAGGAACGTCCTCGTTGCCTGACCAGCTTCTCTGGAATGTCTATGGCGAGGCAGAGCTTTATAGGTTTACCCCATAAACATTGTGATGAAGCTTCAATTTTGTTGTTACAGTGAGATCATCTCCTTCCTCATTAAGCTTTCATGCTGTGTCAGTCCATAAGAGTAACACAAGCTTGAAAGAGAGAGAAGAGCCAAAGAGAATGCAACTCTTAAAATAGTATAAAGAGTTGGCCTCTTACTGACTTCCTGCCCGTGTGCTTAGTCAGTTAAGTGTGATTTGATGGTTCTTGTAACCAGCTTTTTCTTCATCACTGCTGTCCCGTTAGAATTAAATATTTGTTAGCTTTTTAGCAAGTGTTGTTTAAAAAAAAAAAAAAAACAACGGGCGGGGGGGGGTATGAAACCAGGAATGCTTAGTGGCTAAACACAGGGTATAGAGCTTATTGTTAACTTACTCCTATTTTAGTACATTAAAGTGAGTCAGAGAAGTCAACTATGATAAACCACGTAATTTAAAAGCTTGAGAGGACAAGACATTTGATCTTCAAAGTGCTTTCATCTTCTACAATGGTACAGGACACATGCCAACATATCTGTCTGATTGCAGGGTAGGGCTGGTTTGGGGTTCCATGTTTGGGCAACAGCGATTCTGCTGATGTGGTTTTCTTTTTAAAGGGATGTAAACTAAAAAAAAAGCAAAACCATGAGACTATCTCCCTATATTAAAATCATTTTCTTTTGTGTGCAGCGGAAAGGAAGCCTCCTTTGTTTAATATGAACGCAATGAGTGCCTTATATCACATAGCGCAGAATGAATCCCCTACACTACAGTCTAATGAATGGTGAGTATTACAGAGGGAGGAATGTTGTAGGGAATTGCTGTAAATGGAGTGCTTTGTCATGCTGAGCTCTTGAAATGGCTGGATTCCTGTCGGGAGGATGTGAGCTTGGAAGGTTCTTATAAGGTTCACTGTATATTTCATATACAAAATTGACCGATTACTAAATATGCATTTTAGACTCTAGAATGTAGTGGGAACAGGGTATGCTGCTGGAAGAACATAAGATCCTGTAAAAAATTGAGTTCATGGGTCAGTAAACTTTTGAAGCTCCCAGGCTAGCCAAAAATGTAGGGTTTAGTGTTTTTTTTGTCACAAACCAATTCCGAAAGCTTGTTATGTAGAAGTATTGCTTTGCAAGATTAAGACACCGCTTGTGTGTGACAAGCATTTGGTGGCATGAACTTCAGAAGAATAAAGCACAGCAGTTACACTTTGTGCCTCCCAGTCCAACAACTGGCTTTTGACACCGAACACAGTAAACTCATTTAAAAAGTTAAAAACTTAGTAATTATGTCCTTCTGAGCCATAGTCTCAGGCCTCTAACATAATACATTGCACCTTCTTTTCAGATGTTTCTTTCTACTTCTGAGATTTTCTGGTTAGGCTATTTCACACTGGTACTTGACAACAGTTCAACTTATTTTATCCTTTTTTCTCCCCCAAAAATGCAATCATTTAGTTTACTGAAAATTTGCACTAGCAAATGCCCCCATTACATGATGGGGAGGGGGAAGCAGTGTGGGGGGAAAGAAAACCTGTACAACTGATGTGCTGCTGTTTTCAGAGTATAATTCTGCCCTTCTGAAAATTGTGTTCAGAGAAAGACAGGGTGAAATACAGAATTTTAGCTTAGAGAAGGAGAGAAGTTACTGAACAAAACATGACCTTAAGTCTTCCTTGTGACAAATTGCACAACAGAGTGGAAGTTGTGTCTGAGGGGCCAAAGGCATTTCAGGAATCGTGTGTTTGCGGATGTAACGTCCACACACAGATGTGGAACGGGGCAGGGGCTCTGGTTAGACCCTGGAGAGGTTGTGCAATATAGAATTTGACAGGGTTGATGCTCACACTGAGATATGTGGGCGTCTGCCTTGATATCAAACTTTTGTTTCTCTTGAATTGTCCCATATTTTTGCATTCTTAAGATGAAACATTTTGTCTGGAAGCTGAGGTTAAGGCGGTCTGCCTACATACAGTGGGCTTGAGCTTTACTAGGGGTGTAGTATGAAGTCTTGGGTCTATGAGAATCCTCCCCACTCTACTAGCAGTGCCCAAATGATTCTTTATTGAACTTTGAATGTTAAACTGGGTAGTTAACTCCAATGTTTGGGGCTTTTTTCACTTTCCTTGCTGCAGGTCTGATTATTTTCGAAACTTCGTAGATTCTTGCCTCCAGAAAATTCCTCAAGACAGGCCTACATCGGAGGAGCTTCTGAAGGTTGGCTTGTCCTTTTTGTTTTCCACATGGTATTAACAAGGGGCCATGCTCTGTGATGCTCTTCTATCTCACCTTCTGTACAAGGTTACAGTTAATGATGTTCTCTGCCTGTTATCCCTAAACCTTTGAGCTGAGGGTGCTGTGGAGTGTGCCGAGCTGGTGGTCCTGTCTTCACTGGCAGCTACCCAGGTGTCTCTCCACGTCCTTATCATAAAAGGACACCTCTGCAAGTGACACTGAATGACCATCAACTCGTTGAGAGTTTCAGTTTCGTAAGCTCAGTCTATCCTTCCAGTGATTATAATTAATCCTGACAGAGCTGCCATGCATTAGTTAACAAATACCTTTCATTACTTCCCTCTTTATTGTATGTTATATATACACCCCTAAAGGCATTTTATCCTCTCCCATCACCTATGTGCTTTACACGTAGAACTGAAAATCACTGTTCTAATAGTATCCCTGGGGAAAAGGAGGCAGAGGAAGGCAGCTTTTCTTCCCCATACTTTTCCTTGACATGAGTAAGCTTCAGACGCCTGCAGGTTTTCTCCTGCCTTATTTCTTAACCTTTTTTTTTTCTTCATTTGTGCTCCCACATGCTGCAAATACTTGATTTTCCTTGCTCTAGTGTGGAGATAACACCAATGTGGTAGATTGTTGCAAAAATCTGACATGTTCCTAAGTGAACCCAGCCGGCCTATAAGTTAGGTGTCAAAGCTGCTTTATTTTAAGTGTGACTTTGATAGATTTCCTTTGTGGCATCAGGTGGCATTCAGAATTTTGCTAACTTGTCATTCTCTTTGCGTCATTCTCTCGTGACATTATTTTAGGGGATTTTTATCTTGGTCGTGTTTGTGCTAATCAGTGATTTTTTTTCCAATTTTTTGCATTACTGGGAAATGAATGCTATTTCTGAAGATTTTATCATCACCTTTTTGCATGTTTTTACTGAAATGGTTCTGAGGTCTTTTGCCTCTTCTAAAACTGTGCATTCAGAAAGTAAATGCAATTATCCAGTAAAGGTTTTGGTGTGGGTGTGTAGTCCTGCCATTTCAGAATTCTGCAGATCGGTTTTATTTTGAGCAATGCACTCCAATTAAAGAGAACACTGATGGAAATTAAACGTTTGTGAATGTATTCCTTCCATATCTATAGTCTGAAACAGCTGCATGCCACTTTACAGGGACAGGTAGAGAATGTGACAAGTTGGAAATGGCAATGCAGTTCTCCTAAGGAACAAAATGAAACTCGTGGTGGTGTTAATAATGACTCACGCTTGCACAGCACATTGCATCTGGAGACTGCAAAAGCTGCTTCTGACATCCATAGGCAAGATTTCACTTTTGCAGTGAAATGCAGTGAATGTCTCCAAAAAAAAAAAAAGAGCATAACAAGGCTAACTGTTCTAGGGTTGGGCTGGAAGGCTCACAGCCTGTTTTATGACTCAGAGCTTATGCTGAATATTTGATTCTCAAGCTTTTCTAAACAAGGAAAAGGGTTTTATAGTGAGAGTTAGCTCATGAGTTAATTAACACTTGGTTAGAGGTACTTAACCAGTCTAACACCTTTAGCATTTATATGCTATTTGTTGCTCTTCCCCCTCCAAACCACAAGTAGATAATGTCTCTAAATACCCCAACATCCAAAGAAGCCTAGGTTTAAACCGAGCCCATTTTCAAGGTACGTGAAATTCCATTTCTGGAATTTTTTTTTACGTCTTTACTTTTTGGTGGATGTCTCCCATCAGAAAGCAATCATTCTGAAATCTATCTGGATCATGAAGTCTAAAATTAGTGCCAATGTAAGCTGGGAAGGTATTCTCCTCCTGTGCGGGGAAGAGGGCTGACAAACCCAATTAGGGCTCATAATTTTACACTCGGAGCATGTGCGCTGGAGGCATAAGAGGTCACTCACCTATTTGTGTGTTCTACAGCACATGTTTGTTCTTCGGGAGCGGCCTGAAACAGTGTTAATAGACTTGATTCAGAGAACAAAGGATGCAGTGAGAGAACTGGACAACCTGCAGTATCGTAAAATGAAGAAGCTCCTCTTCCAGGAGGCGCACAATGGCCCTGCAGTCGAAACACAGGAGGAGGAGGAGGTGAGAGAAACTTTGGGTTTCATCACTGAGCCAGAGGTCGATGCTGTCATTGAAATAACCACAGCTCAGATATTGCTAAAACGAATGGAGGCTGCTTACACACCTGGCTGTAAACTCAGTCGTCTTCTCTGGGCTTTAATAATGCTACCTCAAGGCACAGACAAGGACAGGCAGGGTAGATGCCTAGCACTGGCAAGAAGCTGTGCTGTGTGTTCATGCTTGAACAGTTACCTTCCAGTTCTGTAAATCCTACTTTTCTTTGCCTGTTTATCAGGCTTCATGAGGACTCTTTCACCAACTGCAATTAACCTCTATTCTGACCATATGTAAAAAGCATTTGACAGTCTTCTAGTTTTGTCTGGAGAATGTTGTGCTGAGTCTAAGATACTGAAATTTGTACTTGATTTTAAAATTTTTTTCTTTTAAAAAAAGAGGCATCATCAGGGAAATTAATTTGTATTTTTTTAGGTTCCATGCTGCAATCACCGTGCAGAAATTGACACTCTGAATTGCAGTTCTCTCATAGAATCATACAGAAAGGACCTGTGCGAGGTGCAGGGTCCCAGCTGAGTGCTTAGATGATGCTGGTGTCAGAACAGTTTCTGGTGACACGCTGTTGCTGATACATGATAGAGTTCAGCTTGTTAACAGGCTTGCTGTTGAAAAGAATCTGACATCAGCCAGTTAATCTTGACAAGGTTGATTCTTTCTCTCCCCGGCATCCCCCAAGAGAAATGTTTCATGGCAATGCCTGGAGGGTGGAAACTGCCATGACGTGGCAGGTAGATGCCTTTAGAAAGGAATGGAATGAACGTTTCATTTGGTAATGTCCACAGATACAGCTGTGATGGATTTGCATTTTCTTAATAATTCCTTTCTCTTAGGAGCAAGATCATGGTGTCGGCAGGACAGGAACAGTGAATAGTGTCGGAAGTAATCAGTCCATTCCTAGTATGTCTATCAGTGCCAGTAGCCAAAGCAGTAGTGTTAACAGTCTTCCAGATGCCTCGGATGATAAGAGTGAGCTGGATATGATGGAGGGGGACCACACCGTGATGTCAAATAGCTCTGTCATTCATTTAAAGCCGGTAAGCATTGCATTTGCACTGGGTAACTTTGAAGGTGTAAAATGAGAGTGGATTTGGTTGGTACAATGACAAAAAGTTGAGTGCTTCCTATCCAAAATCATTATCTCCAAGTTGAAAGTAGGCTGAAAACTTTGGAAGGTTGCTGTAAGGATCGTTTATTTCTGTTGATTCACTAAAAATTATTTTACCGATTGCATTGTTTCAAAACCAGTTTACTGTGAGGAGCTGGAATGGCAGTTTTTGAACAGGTTTGTTTAGTGGATGTCCCTATGTTGCAGAGCACTGCTTCATGGGACAAAAGGATGTATGAGTTCCCCTAATTTACCTCCTAGTTAGTGAAGTCTTAAATATAAGACTCTCAGTAGTGACTGAAATCTGTTCCTGAAGCACCCAGCGTCCCAGCACTTGATTCAAGCATCTGGTTAATGAACAAAAATGCATAGAAAAAGAAATGCAGTGCTCTGGCCGTGGTGGGCTGTGAATCCCCTTCCCTGGCTTTGCCTCTCTAGGAGGAAGGATAAAGTGGGAGCATCCCTCTGACCCGCAGTGCTCCTGCTCTGGAGGGGTTGTCACACCTTGTCTCAAACCAGTAGCATTTCCCGAGCTAATGATAGATGTGGTTAGAATGTTTTGTTCCTTGCCCAGATATGCAACAAAGACGCAGGTATTTCCTCAGGGAGTTAATTAGTATATCAGATCTAACTACTAATCGCTCTGTGATGAATGACAAACTCAAAATAAGAATGTGGAATACACCATGACAAATTTTAAAATTTGCTTTGAGGTGTTTTTGTAGTGGGTGTAATGAAAATCTTCCTCTGTCTTTCAGGGTTACAAAGATACTGGTTTTTTTTCTTTTTTTACTTGATATCATCTACTTTATAGCTTTTATGTTTTGTTGAAGTGAACTGTTTAACTCAGCTTTCAGTTTTCCATTTATTTTTCTCATTTTCAGCTTTAATTAGTAATTTTCCTCCTAGTAATAAAAACGGGCAATGAAATTTCCAAAAGCAAGGATCCTAGATCAGAGCTCTTGATGCAATGTATCCCTCCATCCAACTTACTGGCGGGAGGATCTTTCAGGGCTTGTAACCCAACGTGAAATGGGTTTTCTTCCTTTTAAATGTCTTTTGAACCAGACGAAAATAAAAACCCTTTAGTAACACGGTTTCTCTTTATTCTCTCCTGTTAATGTTTGCTGGTAAGGAGGAAGAAAACTACAGAGAGGAATCCGATCCTCGAACGAGGGCATCAGAACCCCAGTCTCCTCCCCAAGTATCTCGCCACAAGTCTCATTATCGCAACCGAGAGCACTTTGCTACTATACGCACAGCGTCGCTGGTACGTTCAGGGTTTCATTTGGGTGAAGTTGTGTAGGGCAGGAATGCCTTGGAACACAGAGCTATGAAACTGCTTAGAGCTCTTAGGATGTCATCAGAACGCGAGCTGTCCTCGTTGGCTGAGATATTATCACAGAAATAGTGTAATGCGAGTTAATAAAAGCTTAAAGGTGGCACCCTGGCAAATGTAATTTGTGTATATTAGATATTTTCGAAACCAATATGCCTAGCAGAATGCATGAAACTGTTTATAATAATAAGCTGGGTTTTATTTTCATATGCATATTACGTATATTTCTGTGTGTTATATGTGTATATATGCAGCTCATTGCAGTAGGCTAAAAAGATGTTATTTAGTAACAGCTTTATAACAATAGTACAGTTTTTCTGCTGGAGCCCGTGTAAGCTTATCTTCTACAGCAGAATTCGGTTTTTAATCTGTTCTGCTGCCATTAGGATGTGTGCTTTTCTTTACAACCAAATAATACTTCTTTACTGAATAGTTTTCTTTTGTGGAGACTGCCAAGAAGCAGATTAAGAAGCATTAACTTACTTTGGCACAATGTGGTTACCTTCCTAGGTGACAAGGCAAATGCAGGAACATGAGCAAGACTCTGAACTCCGAGAGCAGATGTCTGGCTATAAGCGTATGAGGCGGCAGCACCAGAAGCAGCTGATGGCCTTGGAGAATAAACTGAAGGCAGAGATGGATGAGCATCGCCTCAGGTTGGACAAAGATCTCGAAACACAGCGTAACAATTTTGCTGCAGAAATGGAAAAGCTAATTAAAAAGCACCAAGCAGCCATGGAAAAAGAGGTAGGAGATTACCGTTTAGCAGACCGGTCTCTATCTGTTAATTATGTTGAATTGTCCGGTCCTCCTCACTGATGAAGCTCATACATCACCTCCTTACACTAAGGGGTTTATGTAACTAGAGGAAAGGTATGTCCTTCATCACAGTGCGTTATACTAAATGTTAGTATTCTGACCCCAGAAAAAAGACTGTAAGGGTTTTTCTCTCTCATGCCATGTATATACTATCAATGACCGACTGCCGTCGAGCGTTGTGGAGGCAGATGAAACAGAGAAACACACTGTCTATGCTTAGCTGTTCCTCATCTAGTTCCTTATGGATACGGGTGGTTTTATGCTTTTAAATAATTGATAATGAAGTGGTGCCGCCTACAGCGATTATTATTGATTCTTTGTTCATCTTGGATCTCTTGGTGGAGGACTAAGGATATAGTTTATCATAAAGTGTTGACTTTGTTTGGGCAAGACTTAACAATAGGACTGAGGAAGTGAGGCACTTCTAAAGGACCCCTTCTGGGTGCTTTGATGGAATGGGATGGGGTGGAATGGGAAGAAGGTGAGGGCAAGCTCCTGAGACACGTGCCTATCCAGAGTCGTGGTGAGTATCATTGGTACCATGAGTTCCGGGCCAAGGGGCTGAAATGGAAGAGGAGCTGTAATCCATGGGGACTCAAACTGATTTGCTGCTGGATTTGCTGTAGGCTAAAGTGATGGCCAACGAAGAAAAGAAGTTTCAACAGCATATTCAGGCCCAACAGAAAAAAGAATTGAACAGTTTCCTGGAGTCCCAGAAGAGAGAATATAAACTCCGTAAAGAGCAGCTGAAAGAGGTAACTCATCTGTAAAGTGAAATGTGAATATAGTGCAGTGTACGATACAGTGCAAGAGCCATGAAGGTTCAGAAATAAAAGTGCCACTGTGCACAGGAGAACTTTCCCTGGATTGCAGTAGGTTCTGCATTTCATGAAAAGTCCTGTACATACTGTATTTCTTTCGTATTTTTGTCCTTAAAGTAAGAGGCTTTACTTATATATTGACACCTGTATGTTTATCTTATGAAAGGACAAATTTCTCCCTTGTTTAGTACTACTGCTTAGCCTGAAAAATGCAAATTTGGCAAGCCTAAGGAATGAAAAAAAGTAGTTAAGAAAGGTCAGGAGCATTTTTCTCATACCTTGCTGCAGGTAATGACTCTGCACTGCAGCAGTTAATGAATTTTCTTACCGTTTGAATGATATTTCTGTAGAAGCAGCAGCAATAAAAGAGATCAGTAAGGATGAATTTTTATTAAAGGAAAACACCTTTTTTTAAAGGAAAACACTGTTCATTTTTAATGGAGAAACTGTGTAATAGTTTAATAATCACTGTATTGTAGTGAAAATCATGACCTCTGTGAAATGCAGAGAAACTGTAGAATCAAACTTCCTGAATTTTTTTTTGTGGAGTTGCTGAAACCGTAAGGACTATAAATAATTTTTTTGAAAGAACCATTTAGTTCTCAACCATCAACTTGTGTGACGCAACTTTGGAACTTGCTCCAAAGGGGAATATTCCCAAACATAGACATTTCCCAGGAGAAAAAAAGGCTAAAGAGCTGCAGAGCCAAGAAAGATCTAACAAAAGCTATACTAGCGTGGGCTCTTTATAATAACATAGAATCTTTTTCAAAGTGGGCAGTAGATCACAGAGCACCAAAAAACTCTGATGAAATAGAGGAGTTCTGTCTTATACTTAAGTTGAGATGTATCACAACAATCCCAGTTACTGTATGGACATCTCTAGTATGCAGTTCAGGCAAGCAGAGTCTTTTGCCAAAAATACTTTAAGCTATATATTGAATTTAATACAAATGCAGAAATTGTGGCCTTAAGTTTCACCTGTGAACTTCTTTGTATTGTTTTTGTAAGTTAGGGCATCTCAGTGAGTGGCTCTGTCTTGATGAGTGATTTACAAAATGTGTGTGTGTTCTGATCAGGCATGACAAAAAAAGTTTCTAATATGCTTCATGTGGCTGGAATTTTGCTTGAACAACAGGATGACAACGCTTTCCTTCTCTCAGCCCTTTGGGAGCCTGGAAAAACATTTGTCGGGCAGTATGGCAGGACTTCCAAGTGTCTTTGTTTTCAGGGGCAAACCATCATTTTTACGTTTTGAGCTAATCTATATGTCTGGAAACTCTGGATGTGAACCAGTATTTTGGCTAGCTAAAATGGCCAGTACAAAAAAAAAACCAAAACAACAGTTGTAGTTAAATTTGCTCCGCTGTTAATTGTCTCCTGTGGTGTTCCCTTAGATATGTGATATGATGCATTTTGCAGAGGCTGGGATGGTACTGGCCATGAGAAGACAAGGTGGAATAGCTTTGAAATGCAGTTTATTAGGCAGGTCTGTCCAGTTGTTCAGGGCCAAGGAGCTTAGTGTAACTATTCCACAATTAACTACCTTGCTGTTATCAGGAGCTGAATGAAAACCAGAGCACTCCAAAGAAGGAGAAGCAAGAGTGGCTCTCCAAGCAGAAGGAGAACATCCAGCATTTCCAAGCAGAGGAAGAAGCCAACTTACTGAGGCGTCAGAGACAGTACTTGGAGCTGGAGTGTCGCCGCTTCAAGAGACGGATGCTCCTTGGCCGTCATAATCTGGAGCAGGACCTGGTTCGGGAGGTAAGAGAACAGGCAGAGATGAGACCTGGAACCTCCTGTGTGAGATGTATCTCACAGGAGCACTTGCCATCCGACTCCAATCTCACTGAAGTGGTGATTGCCACATCTGAAGTCTTTTGGTAAAATAATGGTTCGTTATGTTTCGCAACACTGTCCGGTAATCCCTGTGGCATTGAGGGGATCTCATGGGATCATCTGTTCAGTGCCCTATTGTAGGAGGATTGTTAGATCCAAAAAGTCAAAAGATGCAACTGTTAAAGTCCTTTGCAGAAAATGCTTACTGGGAATCCTGTTGAGCATCTAGAACAGGAAGATGAAAAGTGAAATGAGGAAGGAAAAATTACTGGTTGGCAGTGCTGTCTGCTTCTTCTGATAAGATGTAGAAATGGTGCTCTGTCCTCAAATGCCTTGAAAAGGTGAACAAAGTGAAATGTCACCTTGTGAACGGAAATCCAAGTAAGCGCAGAGAATTCTAATTCCCTCTGTCCTCCCGTTAGGAGTTAAACAAAAGGCAGACACAGAAGGACCTGGAGCACGCCATGCTGCTGCGTCAGCACGAGTCCATGCAGGAGCTGGAGTTCCGCCATCTTAGTACCATCCAGAAGATGCGCTGTGAGCTGATCCGACTCCAGCACCAGACCGAGCTCACCAACCAGCTGGAATACAACAAGCGCCGGGAGCGGGAGCTGAGGCGTAAGCACGTCATGGAGGTCCGGCAGCAGCCCAAGAGCCTGAAGGTATGAAGTGATGTAGGGACGCTGGGGGCAAGCTGCTGGTTCTGGTGGAAAAATGGTGCATTACAGCTCAGTTCTTGTTTTCGGCGTATGTGGGTCCAAGGTATTTTGAAACGCGTTGATTTGAAGACGTGTCTCGTTCTGTAATGAGTACCTTTATAAAAAAGTGTCGTATTTGTCAAGTTGTGTAACTACCAGGGTGCAACTGCATTCACCATACACGTGAACCACAGCAATGGTGACCAGGGTTGCAGTATGTTGTAGGCAGGCCATAGCAGCACTGCTCCCTCGTTTCATTTAAAAAGCTGTTGTTCTCAGCAACGTACCTCTTTTTTTGTGGTAGTTTAAAATTAATTTAATCTTGGCAGTGCCCTTTCCTCCCGCCCCTTCCTCCTACACCGTTTTCTGATCCTCTTATCCCTCCATATACAAGAATAAAATCTATGTTTCTGTAATGAAGCAGTATCATTAAAAAAAGAAAAGGAAAAAGAAGAGCTTTGTGTTGCTGTGTGCATCAAAATGAACTGTACCATTACTCTTGACTAGCTCACCTTGTTGTTGTTTTCATATGAAGGCTGGTAGGGTAGCAAGCGTTGGGGGAAGATAGAGAGGTACCAGCCAACTGCAGAGTCCTCAGGAAGCTCCTAGCGCTGACCTTTGCTGTGTTGTGCTCTCATGGGTTTCTTGTGCTGCCCTTGTAGCTGTGGTGGCTGACCAGAACTATGGGGCCTCTGTAATTGAGGCTCTTAGGGTTTTCATTGTAAGCCTTCACTTCATCCAAAGAAGTCCAGTGGTTTATTCTGAAGTGTCTGAGAAGGGAGTATAAGGCCTTTCACAAAGCTGCCTGGTCCATTTCCTTTGAGGGGCCAGACTTCTTCTTTCCACCCAGTGTTGGGCTGTGCCAGTAACAAAATGAGCGTATGGCATACTGAGCATGGGGTTTCTTTGTTGTTCTAGGATTTTCCTCTTCATGATACTTCCCAGCTGACTTAATTTTTGCCACCTGCAAGTTATCTTCTTACAGAGAAAATAACCAATTTGAAAATGAACTTCAGCAAGAAAAAAAATAAATACCTGATTTGTCAATATTAGATTAATATTAAATAGTGAAAACCTAGCTTGTGAGAACAAGGGACCATCTGATGGCTGTTGAGAATCTCCAAGGATATAGTGTATAAATAGCTGATGACTTCACAGGGAAGCTGTGCTGCACTCTGAGCTGAATAAAACTGAAGCAGCTGTATTAGGTTGATCCTTCTGAGATTAGCATGAATGAGTTCTGCCTCCCCAAGGTGACACGGTACAAACACGTGTGGGCAGCGTCTCCATTCTCCTTCCCCGGACGGCAGGACCAGCAGTCTCTGGGCTGCAGGAGCTTGGTTGCCCTCACACACCTTTTGCAGGCTCTTCAACCCTTCCCCTTTCCCAGCGAGGACAGGGATGGAGTGTTTTGTGGGAGCACAGGAAGCTTGCACTTTGCTTTGCGTGGCTGTTCTGTGATTAGTGAAGGATTTGGGGCTTGAGCTGTCAATCCAGCACCTTTGCGTATGCACAGTGCTAATAAAGAGCCTGCTGGACAACCCTTTCCTTTGCAGTACAATCCCCTATTTATGGAGCTCTAGCATTAACTCTTTCTCTTGTTCCTGACTAATGCAGGCAAGGATTCTTAATTGAATAGATAATTTGACTATTTGTTCAGTTTCTCTCTCCGGCAACGCGTTCCCTCAAGGGCACATGTTTCAGGCTTTCCCTTTGTTATTTAGTGAGGTCCTTTGTCCCAAAAGCAGACTTTTAACGGTCAGTGTCTGTTGCTGCTATTATGGCACCAGAAGGACCCATAACTAGAATTCACCCTTCAGAGAAAACTGCTCCGTTATTATTTCCAGTGTGTTAATTGTGATGCAAATACCCTCTTGCTGGTGTTTCACAATAGTAGGTCAAAATGATCTTCCAGTCAGAAGTCTGACTGGAAATCTTACCCCTCCCTTCTGTTTCCTGTTGTTCAAGCCTTTGGATTGGAAGCCTGTAAACAGAGTCTGGTGTCCAAGTGAAACTTCACAGAAAGGGAGGACAAAATAGATTGCCAGTGTTTTGCTGTGACCAAGTCCCTGACGGGAATGTGTAACCTGCTGACACTTCCCTGAAGGGCAGGGAGAAACAACCTTAGTGGTTTCCTGGAAGGAAATAACTTCCTATGAATTTAGAAAGGGTAAAAGTGATGTATTCCTTCTCATGCTATATGTTTTGGTTTGAATGAAAACCCATCTTTGTCCTTCTTTTCGCATCAGATTAGCGAATGGAATTGTCGGTTTATGCAGCAGAGTGTGCTGGAGCCTGGATTGGGCTGGATGTATTGTCTGATCCCCCTGCATCTTTCTAGGTAGCTACCAGTGCTGCACTGATCCCCTGCCCTGCTGAGCCCTGAGCTAGAGCCAGGAGTGGTCAGTGGAGGAGCTGATGGGAGATATATATGGCACATATATCTGCCTCGCTGATTCTGATCCCACAGATCTCCCACTTTATTCAAGGGACAGGAATCTATTCCATGCTCTGTTCCTGCTGCCAGTGCTTCAGGATTTGACCGTGGTGGCTGACAGTGGGAATGACCCAGATTGTGTGCTGACCACTCTCATGTGTGGGTTTAGAGGGGTTTTTTTTGTTTGTTTTTTCTTACCATGGCAGGCAGTTTTTCTTATCTGTCAATTAACCACTGTCACTCATACTTCTGGGTTTTGCTTAGTTAAAAGCATCCCTGCCAGCCCTCCTGTAGAAAAACACAGGGAACTCCAGAACACCTTCCTTTTCAGGGTCTTAAAACACTTACTAAAATTGACCCTCACAAGCTGCTCCAGAGGCAGGTAAGGCAGGTGAAAGAAAAACATTAATTAATTTCCTCAAGGTCATCCAGCAAAATCAGATCCAGATACCTGTTTCCTAGCCCTGTGTGCAATCACAAAGTTCTGTCTTTACACAATACAGAGGTGCTAGCAAAATGCAAAGGGAAAACTCAATCTCCAGTAAGCTTCCACTGGGACTGGGGAATGTGTTTGTTTGCTAGACTAGCACAATGCTAATGTTGCTTGTGATGTATGTCTTCAAGCATCTGATCTTTCCAAGCCACTTTTGAGTATCTTTATGAAAACCAGGCTCTTAGTATCAAGGGTTAGAATACATCTTATCTTCATCAAATACATCTTCAGTGGAAAAAGTGTTGCTCTTTTTCCCTGTCCGTTCCCATGCACCGATCTGCTGCTTTTCATAACATTAAGTGCTGTTCATATTTATGTGCCATACGAGCACAGTCATGTGTAAGTATGGCTTTTGGTGCTAATAAATATTAGTCCTGTCCCTCTAGAACTTGTCTTGAAAGGCGACACCCAGGACTGGATCCAGTCCAGTGACAAATGTGAGGCTCTTTGTGCAGACAGCTGTATTTAGGCTGGAGCTTTGTTATAAAAGTCTCTGTATTGTAATTGTTTCGCACAGTAGCAGTGTCAAGGCAGCTGCAGCAATAGTCACTGCCTCTTGTGGATTTTGCTTCCCTCCTTGCACTGTAGATGTTAATATACATTTGTGGATTCTTAAATTCATATCCTTGTAATCCTAAATGTAAAAATGTAATCCTAAATATCCATTCAAATGGATATTTCTCCCATTTGAAAATCGCTGTTTTTTTCTTTGTTTGTGTCCCCTCCATCTTTCCAGTCAAAAGAACTACAGATAAAGAAGCAGTTTCAGGATACATGCAAGATCCAAACCAGACAGTACAAAGCACTGAGAAACCATCTGCTGGAGACCACGCCAAAGAGTGAACATAAAGCTGTCCTCAAACGGCTCAAGGAGGAGCAGACCCGGAAGCTGGCTATCCTGGCTGAGCAGTATGATCACAGCATTAATGAAATGCTCTCTACACAAGCTGTGAGTCGCCTCCGAGGGACCCAGGGTTCCTCAGCCAAATAGGGATGTTTGCATTTTAACCAATCTGTATCCTGACAGCAGACTATCTGCTTCCTTGTTACGTGCGCCGTACCCAGCACAGTCATCCCTCTCTATTTAAAAAGCAGCCTTCAAACACAAGGGAAGGAGGTGTATTACTCCCTTCAGACAGGTTGAAGTGGAAGATACTGTTGCAGAGATGCAAAATGATGCATCTGTGTGGCCAGAGGACTGCTTTTGCATGAAGTTTGACAGCATAAATGTCCATATCAAAGCATCATTAATAACATGCAGCTTGCTGTCTCAAGTCATTTAGGTTTTGATTTGTCATTGATACCAACCAAAGCATGTCCCACTGGTGGAAAATGCTCATTGAGTCATGGAGGAGTCCAGAGTTTTCACTGTAAAACTGAAATAATGTTAAAAGTGTGAAAGTTCTGTGATTCCTTCTTTGAAAGATCCCTTCTCTAACTAATGACCATATGAGCAATGCTTTGAGTCCTTGCTACAACTTAATGTGCAATTTTCTTTGCACTTCTTGCATACCATGTTCTGCTCACATCACTCAGTACGAATTTGATGCTGTGAGGCAGGGTATCTGGTTTAATTTATATATGGGAAGGTTAAAAGTTGAGTATCATATTGCTTTTAGGTTTATGTCATTATATTCTTTTTCCCGAAGTCCTGCATTGGCAGAGATACAGACTTAAGTCTCCTGCGTACGGGTAATTGGTCAATCCAGCTGAAGAGAGCAAGAGATGTTCTCTTTGCCTTTAGCAAAAGGTGAGCTGTGGATGTTAGCACCTCCAGCAGACTGGTCTCTGCAGTATGGATCGTGGTTCAGCGTCGCTCACCATCAGCGCTGTGGGCTCGCTGTCACCGGTCTTTGTCACTATAGGTCCTCTGTTCAGTGAAACCAAGTACAATAGAGACCAATTGTATTGCTAAGAAAACAAAATCCTATCCCATTCTCTCCCCCCTCCTCGCAGTCCTCCCCTGGAGTGTCATGAGTGGTTACCCCATAGTGAAACGTCTCTATTGTCTGTCTTTCCCAGCTGCGTTTGGATGAAGCACAGGAAGCGGAGTGCCAGGTTTTGAAGATGCAGCTGCAGCAAGAATTGGAGCTGCTGAATGCATATCAGAGTAAAATCAAGATGCAGGCAGAAGCCCAGCACGATCGGGAGCTGCGTGATCTTGAACAGAGGGTATCCCTCCGTCGGGCCCTCCTTGAGCAGAAGGTAAAATGGGCAGACGAGCATCATTAGCGCGCTCCATATTTCAGCTCTTCAATTGCACTCTATCAATAGAGAAATTGCTTTTTACCTTGCTGTATATAGCAACACAGATCGTTTGGGTAGTTGCACGCTGGGATGATAGCTCAGTGGCACAGAGGCTAAACTTTCTGCCAGCTCAGCTGTCCTGTGTGAGCAGCTTCTGGCTGGGATAGAGCTGCTTGGAGCGTGCCAGAGGGAGCCGTGCCTCTCTGGGCAGAAGGGAAAGTGAACTCTTCTTTCTGTCTCTGAGCTGCAGATTAGCTTCCCCAGCTCATTAGAGGACAGACAATAACAATCTAAAGCTGGGGGACTTTTTGAAGTTTGCATGGTATCAGCAGTAGGTTTCTTTGGGGAGGGGAGCATAAAATGCATTTGAGACCCTGTGTTTTATGGTAATATTTTACTGCAGCTCTGCTCCATTTGTCAGTCCATGGACACCAAGCTGTAGTTTCCCTATGAAATTATGTTTGTTAGAGAACTGCTGCTTTCTCCATTATTTCCCTAAACAAACTCAAGTAGGCAGACCCACAGGCGTGGGTGACCCTCTGCTCCCTAGGTTTCACCTTGTAACTGGCTGTTAAGGTGCTTCTTGTTGAAATATGCTTTCCTATGCAGTGCCAGACACATGGTGTGTCCAGAAATGTGTGTGAGCAGCCTACGCAAACCAGAGGAAGGGAAACGCACCACTCAGTGAAAGGAAACACACAGTCAGTCTTCCCCCTGCATTTTTTTTTTTCCTCTTTTGATTCGCCTTGTGGGTGCCAACCATCACAATTCACACAACACTTCCCAACTTTGCCGATTGGTGATTATTAAATTAGGGAGATTGCTCTGTGGCCTAGAGGTTCTTCAGGCTCAACTGTTCCCGGCGGCGAAGGGCCGGACGCTGGGCTGACAGAAGGGCCTCCTTACAATAGAACTGCTCCACCTCCCGGTCAGCTGAGGGAGCATCTCCCAGAAGACAGCACAGTCCTGTTGCAAGGAGACGTGAAGAATCTCTGGAAGTAATTGAATTTGTGCAAACAGAGTTCCCGTGAGGCACTCGCACGTGTAATAGCCGTCTTTAGACCCCATCACTAATTACTTTATTCCTGTCCAGGAATGCTGCCATCACAGCCCTGCGTGTGAGTCTATATTTACGCTGGGTGTGCATTGCCCTCTGGTGGCACCATCAGAGGAGAGCTTTGGGAAGGAGTATGGCACAGGAGCCTGCTGTGGACACTGCTCCTTGTCCGTGGGAGCAGCATGTATTGCCTTGCGTGTAGGGTTATATTAATAGTTGAAGTGAGGTCAGTGACTTAAGGAAACACAAATCAACCGATAATAACATCGTATAAGTCATTCAGCTTGGACCAGGATTGAAGTCTCTGTACACAGAAAGCCCCCACAAAGCATTTGGCATCAGTAATGGTAACAGGAAGCTTAGCAATGCTAAGTCATAGAAAAAAGATGATAAAATTAGGACCTAGGATAATTTTTCTGTGTGTTTGTGTGTCCTATGTGAATACTGTATTAGAATAGCAGAAAACTTGAATGGTCCTTCATTTTCCAGAGGTGGGAGCCTTTATTTAGCAATCCATGCAGTGCTAGCCCATTGCACATCAAAGTCATGGACCCACGATGAGACTCTTTCTTGCTGGAGTTACAGTTGCTTAGCGGCAGCTCAATGGAAAAAATGTGGGTGAGAAGGTAGATGCATCCTCCTTTTACAAGGGTGTTCTCTGAGGGAAGGAGAGTGTTGCTTTGGTTTTGTGAGAATTGAGTTGTGAGCATTCTGGTGTGGTCGCTCAGTGATGTCACCTGGTATTTGCCTGCCTGTGCTAACTGAAACTGGCAGCCAGAGAAAGGGCAGGTACGGGTGCGAGATGAATGTCTGAATTTATATGCACAAATATATACATAGCCTGTGGCAAAGTCAGTCCCTGATGTTCAATAATAAACCAGCTTCCAGAAGTTAGAGTGTACCTAGGATTCTGCTTCCTTCTCAGCACAATGCTCTTTATTTTTGATGGTGCCCATCACCATAGTAACTCACCAGAGCGTGGATGTCTGGCTTAGGCTATGGAGGGAGTAGCAGCTTTTCGGAGCCAGTGTCTGAAGTGCTGTACAAGCTGTACCCGAGGTGATGTTGGTTGTGTTGCACCTGTAATGACCGTGTCCCAAGAGTGTCTTTAAAAGACTTAGGATATATTCATTTCCTTCCCACGTGCCTCAAGACACCTCATCTTCAGAGTCCTGCATCCTGAGGTCGTTTCTAAGTGATGTCAGTCTAATGCACCTAATTAGGCACGTGAAGTTCAGTTGCACCAAGCCTGAAAATTGAGGTGCTGAAAACACTGTCATTTTGAAAAAGAAAGAGGAGGATTCTGCTTACATAGCAGGACTGGAAAAAACGAGTGGAGCATTTTAAAGAGCTAACATTAGAGAAGCCACTTTTTTCCTCTTCCCTCTTTTCCAAGGCAGCTGACCACTCCGTGGCTTTCAGGAGTGAGCAAGGCTGCTCTGTGGAGAGAGTCAGTGTCTCACTTAGTGCTGAGAAACAGGCAAGTGGGTAAGGCAGTTTGTGAAAGCCCCAAATGGCTCAGGAGATGACTCACGCTGGAGCAGATTGTTTCCTAAATTCCAGATGAAATCACTTTGCATATTCCCTGACTAAGGCAAGAGAGTGCTTACAAGCACAGCCCAGTACCTTCAGCACAGACCAAGATAACACCTCTTGGCTGTGTTGCTGCTGACAGCAGGGGAGATGCCAGTGAGCTGTGCTAAAAGTCTTGGCTGCTGCTTTTTATGCATTTGGTCTTTTTCACCGAGGCCAAAAGTAGCTTTTTCAGTGCTGGCAAGAAGATAATGGAGTGATTCTTTGGTTCTCCACCTGACTGCAAAGATTTCAATAAGAAAGGCTTTCATCCCTGTCTGATGGGTGTCAGGAGGCTGTAGCCCCATGTTTTCTGTACTTAGAGAGCTGATCCCGGTGCCCCTACCAAAGCACTGTTGGAAACTGATTTGGAACAGTGTTAGGAACAAGAAATGGGAGTTGCCAGCTTTGCATATCATCTAGCTAGTAATCTGCCACACAATTCAAACATCACTGCCTGCTTTCTTCAGCCACACACCCTGGAGAAAGTATCAGGGTAAAAAAAAACAATGAGAAACCAATTTAGGAAAGGGGTAGATAGGAGGTGATAAACATGAGCTAAGAAAACCTGGCCAGTCAACGCTGGAGAGGAACCTGAATGTGGGCTCATACATTGAATCCTGCAGAAAATAGCAGTCGTCATCGCCAGATTCAGCTACCACCAGTGAAGGTCACATTGAGCTGCCTTGGCAGGTATTGGACTGTATAGGCACTGTGCTTGGCTGTAGCTGAAGGTGCTTTCCCAGGAGGCTTTTATGAAAGCTGTAGGCTTCGATGCATCTTCTAAGATTAGCTTTTGTCAAGCTGTTAGCATCACTGCAGACTTTGGCTTCACACCCGTAGAACTTCTTTATTCACCAGGGAGCAGGGACCGGGACCCTCCAACTGGTGCTCACCGTGCTCTGGCATGTGTAGGTCTGGGACTTCCCTTTTGCATTCAGAACAGATTGTGCGTCAGTGGACATCTGATCTAGACCCAGTCTCATGGAGAAACGTAGGGAGAAGGTTCCTCGTTAGCTTGCTGTTAACAAGTCCTTCAGCGAGTTGGGGCCGTGCCTGTAAAGGAGTCCTGCTGCTACAACTGTCTCTTCTTTTTTTTTTTCCTTCCTAGATTGAGGAGGAGATGCTGGCGCTGCAGAACGAGCGTACTGAACGGATACGGAGCCTGCTGGAGCGTCAAGCTCGCGAGATCGAAGCCTTTGACTCAGAAAGCATGAGGCTAGGTTTTAGTAATATGGTTCTTTCTAATCTCTCCCCCGAGGCGTTCAGCCACAGCTACCCGGGAGCTTCTGGCTGGTCCCACAATCCTACTGGGGGTGCAGGACCTCACTGGGGTCATCCCATGGGTGGCCCACCGCAAGCTTGGGGCCATCCAATGCAAGGTGGACCCCAGCCATGGGGTCACCCCTCGGGGCCCATGCAGGGGGTACCTCGAAGTAGTGCTATAGGGGTCCGCAACAGCCCCCAGGCTCTGAGGCGGACAGCTTCTGGGGGACGGACGGAACAGGGCATGAGCAGGAGCACAAGTGTTACTTCACAAATATCCAATGGTTCACACATGTCTTATACATAACTTAAACAATAACTGAGGGTGGCAATTCCACTGGAGCTGTCTGCCAACAGAAACTGCCTACAGACACCAGCCCAGCAGCCTCCTCAGTGCGGTGCTGACGTGTGGAAGCTGGGTGCACATGGAATATTGTATTCATTTTGTAAAGCATTACGTTTTGTGTTTACTAACTGGGATGTCATAGTATTTGGCTGCAGGGTTGGGGGGGGGGGTGGTTTTTTGGTTTCTTTGTTGTTGGTTTTTTGTTTTTTTTTTTTTTTTACTTTTTGGAGGGGTCTTGGGAGGGCGTCTGAGAAATATATGCAATTAGTCAGAAGAGTTGGCTGGTGGTCATCACACTGACAGAACAGAAGGGCCTCAGACTGCCCTCATCACACAATCCGTAGGAAGTCTGAGGGAGAATGGAGACCTCCTCCCATGTCCATAAATTTCGAACTGCCACCCTGCAAAAACCAGGCGAGCTGCCTTTAAACCCAACATCCAGGGGGAGGAACAGCTGGATCTTCTGTTCCATTTTTATTTGTCATTAAATTGGATACATTTCTAGGGTATTGCCTCTGCCGAGAGGCGTTTTCAAAGACTCGTAGGTGAGGAAGAAGGGTGAGAAGAGAAGCCAAGAGACACCAGGGCTCAGCAGGGCCCTTCTACCCAAGTGCCCGCTCTGTGTCGTGTAAGAAGTGACGTTCTCTCAGAAGGCACTGGTCAGCTTCCTGAGAAGCGTGTAGGTAAAGCTGTCGGGAGGGAACAGGCTAGAAATGTTTGAAATTGTAGTCCTGCTTTGACACTCCCTGACTGTGCTGCTGGTAGCTCAGACGAGGTTGGGCAGAGGAGCGTAAGTAATGCACTTGTACAGCTAATACTGTGACATCTCATTTTAGCTAAGCTTCAGAATAATTCTTGGAGCCCAGCGTAGTCCTTTTTGCTCCATTCAGAAACGTTTAGACTCTCAGCCTATCAGTCTCAAATGCCAGAGGTATTTTGAAGGATGCCATAGTCACAAAATGCCATTGATTGGGTTTTTCATTATTACACTACATCCACCAATTTATTACCTTTTTGGCTTGTTGCAATTTCCTGTTTACATGTAGAGCGTAGCCAACTGTTTAAATGTTTAGTTGCCACAGTGTACCAGGAGGAGCTGAGCCAATGACTCTTTCCCAGCTGATGACTAACCCACATCACCACTGTAGATCTTGCTGCATGTGAGGCTCCTTTTTTTATTATTTTTCGTTGCTGCAATACTTCACAACTTTTTACAGTCCCTTGAGATGCTGTGATATTTTGGCAGCATATCACACCATGCGAGAAGGCACTACTTCCAGAGGCTCGTTGGAGCTGCTGTACTACTGAAAGGAAGCAGAGGAGGTTGTGAAATCCATTTGGTGATAAAGGGGTCAGGGAGTCTCGTTAAACCGAATGACTTTGTGGCATCGTGTCATCCCTTTAGTGCTGGGAACCAGAGATGCCCCCCATGCTCTTGTGCCAGGTCTGGGCCAGCCAGTGCTGGGCAGGGGGGGTAGGGGAAGAGCAGGTTGATGAAGTTTGGCTTGAGGCAAAGATTTCCGTCTTGGGGACTGACCAGCCAGGGTTCTTTGTAAATGTTTTTCCTTGCACACTAATCATCTTGAAGAAAACACTAGCTGCTAACTCTAGGATTTGCCTTTAATATGTTTATAGGGCTCAAAAGCAAGGTTTTCCGAATGTGTTTGTCCACGTGACATATTTATATAGTAAATACTCTAGTGTCTCGCTGCTGTTCAGTACTCTCAACAGGGCGACGTTCTTTCGTTAGCTAAATTAACATCCACTCCCAATCCTTAACTCTCTGCCAGTGTCCGGTGAATCCAACTGGGATTTCTAGATTCTTGACATAGCATATCACTCTAATCGAAGGTGGAAACTCTACCAAAATAGGTTTGAGCAGCCCCTTAGCAAGGAGCTCCGTAGTACTAACAGTTGACAGAAGCCTGGGATGAGGCGGTGGTCCCGTGGAGGTGACTCTGGTTGCCTCCTGGGGCGAGTGGTGACTGTGAATTGTCCTGTCCTTTCCTCTGCTATGTTTTTATGTGGAATTGGATGTTTTGGGGTCATTCTTTTGCATTGCAGTGTTGTTGAAATGCAGCGAAACTGCATTTAGGAGAGGTACCTGTATTTTCCTGGGGTTAGAAAGAAAGACAGACAAAAATGAAAGGCTAAAATTGCATTGGGATTTACCCTGTGAGTGTGGGGGGTGTGCCTGGAGCATGGTGCTAACACAGCATTTTGAAGTTCAGCTCCTCTATCACAAACAGCAGCAGCAACCGCAGGGACAGGCTATACCTGCAAGTTCAGTGGGTTCATTCTTTTGCTTCTGTTATGGTTTGAATTTGGTCAAAGTCTCTGGCTTAAATTGAGCTACTTCAACAGAATTCTCTCAACCCATCTCTTTGTGTAATGTCAAGCATGACTGAATGCTGAATCCAAATGATGGCTAATCCCATATTGGCTTTTTTGTATTCAAAAAGAGTTGTGTAGTAACCATTTTTACATGTATATCATGTGCAGACCTGGACTATTCCAACAAGTTAATATTTTAATTAAAATAGTTTGCAAAAACTGATTCAGATCAACTGGTCTAAATGTGTGTGTCCCTGTTTGTATGTGGGGGAAGGAAAGTTGTCCCAAACAAGCCTGATCTCCAGAGAAAGCACCCCGTTCCTCAGCTGTAGCCAGAGGGACTCGGGGTCAGGCTGTGCCTTGGAGGTGTATGAGGAAGCCCCTGGTGTTGAGAATTTGAATGTATCTCGGGTATATTTCTGAGATACATGAACAACTATACACTAGAGAGACGCAAACACTCTCTGAATCAGTTTGCAAACTCTATTTTTAAAATTAAGACCAGTTACCTCCCTATTGTACCCGTTGCAGTCATGCCCTAACTTTGGTTTTAAAAATACTGTAATCTGTAAATTGTGGAAACTACTCCAGTACCTCAGCAAAGGTGTTCTCTTACATCTTTTGTGTTTGTATTTAACACTGGGGAAACTCTT
>BJBW01010068.1:104088-177962 GCA_004320125.1 Scolopax mira
GCCGGGGGGGGGGAAGGGGGGCGGAGGGAAAGGGGGGGGGGCCCCGGCGGCGGGGCGGGGGCGGCGGGGGCCCGGGGCCGCGGCGCGCCGGGGGCTGCCGGCTGCTCCCAGCGCCCGGCGGCTCCGCAGGAAGCGGCGCAGAGCCCGGCCCCGGCGGAGGAGGGGCCGCACCGCCCCCGCCCCGCCACCGGCAGCGCCGCCGCGACCGCCCCGCACCGGCACCGGCACCGCCCCGCAACCGCAACCGCACCGCACCCGCCCAGCGTCCGCACACACACACACACACACGGCTCCCGCACCAACACCTGCATCCGCACCCGCCCCCAGCACAGCCCCGTCCCGCTCCCGGTCCCAACCCGGGACAATCCCCGGTCCCGGCCCTGGGCACCACTCCCCGCCCCCGTTCGGGTTCCAGCCCTGAGCACACGCACCCCCACCCCGCCTGGTCCTGTGCTCCTGGGCATCCCCTGCTCCTGGGCACGGGCATGTCCTGGTCCTGCTCCTGGTCCTGAGTATCTCCTCGTCCTGGTCCTGCTCTTGGTCCCACCCCTGGGCATCCCCCTGGGGTGCCACCCCTTGGAGGTCCTGACCTCGGTCCTCAGTGCCCTCCTGGTCCCGTTCTCAGTCCAGGCCATTGCCCTGTTCCTGATCCCAGCCCCGGTCCCGTTCATCCCCCCAGGTCCTGGTTCTGGTGCTGGTCTGGATCCCAGCACACCCCAGTTCCAAGCCCTGGTTACCTCCCACTTGTCCCGGTCTTGCTCTGGGCACCCTGGCACCAGCTCTGGGTGCTTGTCGTGGGTACAGTCCCACCCCCAGACACCCCCCATTCCTGTTCCCAGTGCCAGCTCAGACACTGTGCACCCCACTCCTGTGCACCCCCACTCCCCACCCTGGCCCCATCCCAGGTTTGCCAAGGGGTGCAGCTTCTGGGGTCCCATGACCCCCGGAGTTCCCTCTCCCTGCCCCAGCAGCGCAGGCAGCACAACACACTGGGAATGTGTGGGGTGGGCTACAGCCTCCCTGAGGTGTTCAGCAGGGGCTTTTGGGAGGGAGGGGGGGACTGGGGGACTGGGGCCCATTTGGGGTCTGTTCCCCCTTCTGTGATCCTTTATAGGACCTTGGAGCTGGGAGGGTCACCCCAGTATCACCATGGGGGCTCCACAGGCAGCTGTGTGGGTTGGACCCCCTGTGGCATGGCCACCCCAGGCAGGAGCCACTGGAGCGGGGCCAGATCCTCTGTGTGTGTGTGTGTGTCCCCTCCTCACCCCACTTCGGGCCAGGTCGGATGCCCTGCGCCGTGGGTGACCTCACCGCTGGTTGCTGGGGAGATGGCTCATGACGTCACGGGGTGGCAGGGAGATGATGGGGGATGTTGTGTGGGGACCAGGGCAGGGGGATGGGACCACCGCCACCTTCCTTACGGCTGAGCGGAGAATGAGTAACGAGGGGGGGTTCAGCCCCTCGGCGGCGGCCCCATGGCAGGGTGGGGGGCAGCGGGGGGGGGGGGTCAGGAGGGTGGCGCCGGCGGGAGGTCGGGGCGGCCGGTGGAGGCCCAGCCTCGCATTGTTCTCGGGCAGCAGCCGGAAAACACGACGCCCGCCCTGGAGAGACGCAGGCGGAAAAGGAAACAGGGTCGGGGGCCCGTGCCTGCCCCTGCCCGGGGTGGGGGGGCTTGGACCCCCCTCACACACACCACCCCCCCCCAGCCCCTGCCCCATCATCTTCGCCCCTGTCCTGCCATGTGCCTGGGCTCGCTGAGCCATGGGGGGGAGTGGGGGTCAGCTGCGAGGGGGGAAACCATCCCGGGGGGGGTATTGGGGAATTTGAGGGGGGGGTGTCTGAGTGCCAGCGGTGTGACCCCCGCGGGGTCGAGAGCCTCGGTGATGGGCTGAGCAGCGCTGGGGGGAGGCGGCGGGGGGGGGGGGGGGGGGGGGGGGGGTGGGTGGTGAGGAGAAGGAAAGGGGAGATGCCGGGCAGGGCGACTACAAGTCCCATGAGGCAGGGCGATGCGGGGCGGGGAGGGAGAGGAGGGGGGGGACACGACACGACAAGACCGCGGGGGAAGCACCGTGCGGGAGGTGCCGCCGTGCCCGCCCCGCCCCGCGCCCACCCCCCTACCCCCCGTCCCCGCGCCCCGCTCCGCCCCGCGCCGCGCCCCGCCGCCGCCGCTCCAGCATGCACGGAGGATGCTCGCCTCTTGCTCAGGCAGGAAGGGGCCGGAGGGCAGGTACCCGCTGCACTACCTCGTCTGGCACAACCGAGCCCGCGACCTGGACCGGGAGCTCAGCGCCAAGCAGGTGCGGGGGTGGCGGCGGGAGAGGGGGGGGGGGGCGGAAAAAGGGGGCGGAGAGGGGGGGGAGGATGTACCCCCGGTACGGCCCGGTTCGGCTGGGGCTGATGCAATGCTGCCGGGCTGCAGCCGGTGCTCTTGCTCGGGGCTGGGATGAGGATGAGGATGAGGATGGAGATGGGGTGTCTCCCGGGGTGCTGTCCCCCTGCACCCCCTGGGGTGTCGCGTGTCCCCCTGCTCGCCGGGACCGTGCCAGCTGCCCCCAGGGCTGTCACGGGGAGGTGGGTACCACCCGTGGGGTCCTCTGCATCCCCCCGGCACACACAGCATCCCTCCCCACGTGTCCCCGGCTCCCTGCTAGGCCTCTGCGGGCCCCCGGCACCCCAACATACACCCCACTCCTCAGGGTGCCCCCAGCCCCACTGAAGGTGCAGCGCCCCCCCCCCCAGCTCCCCACCCTCAGGCTGAGCCCCTCTTGGGGGAGGGACACAAGGCCCTGCTGCTGCCAGGGAGCAGCCCCCCAGCCCCAGGAGGCCAGGCACGTTCTTCTCAGGTTGAGGGGCTCCCCCCAGCCCAGGAGCCCCCCCGGCCGGCTGGTGACAGCGGGGCCACGGGCTGCGTCCCCAGGCGGGTTCCCAGCCTCCCTCTCCCCCGTGGCGTTGCAATTCAGGTAATTAAAAACCCAGCCCCAAAGACGCAGGAAACCGCAGGCGCTGGAGGGAGGCTGGCGGTGAGGCCGTGCCGGGCATCCCTGCTCCCCCAGCCCAGCTCCCGGCCCCCCCGGGGTGCTGAGGGCCGTGCCGCATGGACCCCCAGCGATGAACGAAGCCGGGGGGGGGTGGGGGGTGGCCGCTGTGCCGTGATGCTCCCGCTGGGATGCAGGCGACGGCTCCCGCCACACCCGCTTCCATTGTGGGGCCAGCTGGGGGGCTGCACCGGCATCGCCCTGGCCCCCCCACCCCACCCCATCACCGGAGGTTTTATTTCCGTGGTAATTTGGGGTCATTTTTCCCAGGAGCCCAGCGCGGCGGAGATCAAAGCTGGGCGCAGGCGGCGGCTCGGGGGGTGTGGGGAGATGCAGGGGCTGCGAGGGCGGCTCCGGCCCCACTCGCCTGCGGAGAGGATTTCTGAGCCAACCCCCCCAGGTGGAGGGGCTCTGCCATGGCCCCTGCTGGGTCCCTGCAGCCATTTGCAGGGCGAGAGCAAAGCTGCACCCCAGGGGTGCACAGGGAGGGGGGGCTGTGGGTGCTGCGGGCCAGACCCAAGGGCAAGTGGGGGGTTTGGGGGCAGGAGGTGGGGGGCAGCCCAGGCTGAGGCCTCCGCCTTTATCCAGGGCATGTGGGGACACAGCTCAGCCCTTCTCCCTACGGGAGCATCCCCCGGACGAAGGTGTGTGATGCTGGGGGCTGACTGCCCCCCTGCCCGAGGACATTGCCCTCCTGCCACCCTGGGGACCCGCGCAGGGCAGTGACAAGCGGCACCACACAGGGTACCCCCCAACGTTTGCAGGTGTTTGGGGTCGGGAGGCTGGGGCAGCTGGCAGTGTTGCTCCTCTCCGCGTCCCCATAAAGGCCCTTGAATTGCCACCACGAGCTCCCATCCACGCTTGCCTCCACCTGGGGAGCAAGAGCCAGGTGTGTCCCCATGGCAAGGACAGCAGGAGGATGTGGCAGGCAGTGACACGGAGCCCATTGTGCCAGGACACCCCACACCACAGCCTGCCCCGTCACACATGGCAGGGACCTGGGGCTGGCTGCACAGGGACAGCAGTGCCTGGCACCATCTTCCTGCACCGGCCCCTCTCCCCTTGGTGCCACCCGGGGGCAGGCGCTGGGTTCTGTGCCCACACTGAGGTCCCCCACCCTTGGGGACAGCCCCGGCAGAGGGGCCGTGCTGTGCCATGCGCCTGACTGGCACAGGAGGAGGAGCAGCCGAGCTGCCATCCTGCGCCAGCACTGCTGCCACCCCGGAGCCATTCCTGTCCCTGTCCCCATCTCTGGTCCCTGTCCCCATTCCCAGCGGGTGTCACAGCCCCAGGATGGGCAGCACTTGGAGGTCTGTGCCACGGCCCCTGAGACGGACCCGTCCCAGCACCAGGGCCTGGGACCAAGCTCTTGTCGGCGAAAACTGGGTCACGCCGTGTCCCCCCGGGGTTGGCTCCAGCGCTGTGTCCCCAAAGCGGGGACCCTCGTTCCACCCGGCGCTGGGTCAGGGCTGCGGCTGGGGAGCCCTGCTGAGCCTGCAGCACCCGTCCCCCGGCTGGGGGGCGATTGCTTTAATTAGAGTCATTTCATTAGCGCAATTAAGAAGCAGCAGTCGCCTGGAGAGCCTTGGAGCAGCACACTGGCTCCTGGGCAACTGTGGGGGGCTGTTTTGCTCTGACAGTTTGGGCAGCCTGGGGTGTCCCCCTGCCCAGCGAGCCCCTGGAGATGAGGGCCATGGGGATGCCCACACTCCGAGGTAGGAATGGGGACATCCCCGGGGCAGAGGGACAGCAGGACAGACCCAACAGCAAGACAGGGACTTGCTGAGGGGCGAGAGCCACAGCACCAGAGAGCCCACCCCTGCCCAGCCCCAAACGCTTCCAGGATGCCCAGTCCCAGCCAGCACCTATGGGTGCTGCACCCCAGGTTTGTCCTCCCAAAAAAGCCGTGCCCTGATTCAGGGTTCCTTCCCTCCTGCCCTGGCAGCATCTGACTGCCCTTCTCTGGGCACAAGGTTTCTGCCCCAGTTGGGTGCCAGGGGAGGGGAGGGGGGGCAGAGGCTGAGCCCCCCTCAGCACGGGAGCACCGTGCTCCCAGCCCTGGGCACAAGGCACGATGGTGCCCCTTGCACGGGGGTGCTCAGGGTGCCCCCCCACCGCCACTGCTGGCAGGCGAGGGATTCCTCGGGGGCTGGCTGGGTGCCAGGCTCCGGGCTTTGGCACAAACAATCGCAGCCCCAACGCGCAGCTCCCCAAGGGCCCCGGGGGGGGATCCTCCGAGCAGCCGCTCCGCTCACGCAGCCCGTCCGCCCCCGGCTCAGGCAGGGGAACACGTGCGCCCGCCGCAGCCCACGTTTGTCGCCCGCCGTGCTCCCGGCCCCGGCGGAGGATGGGGGGGTGGGGGTAGAGGGGGGCTGCCAACAGCTGCTGCCTGGCAACTGGGCAACAGCATCCCCCCACCACCCCCACCTTCCAAATCCCAGAGGTGGGGGGCTTTTCCCAGGCTTGCAGCTGCATCAGGCTGTGCGGAGCTGCGGGCACCGCGCCGGGGGGGTCCGTGCAGCCCACCCTTGACAACATTGATTGGCACTGGGTGCTGGCAGCCACCACCACGCTCCCCCCGTGGGGCTGGAGGTGGCTCTGGGGAGCCGGGAAAGCCTTTTGGGGTGCACGTGCATCTCTTGGGGGAGCTCAGGGATGGGGATGCTCTCTGAGATACCAGCAAATGTCGGCTGCTTTCCCTGGCTGCTCCCTCACATCTGCAGGAGACACTGAGGGGGGAAGAAGGGGGGGCGAGGTCTGGCTGCCCTGATGCCCCCTGAGCCTGGCAACCTCTTGGCAGGCTGACATTGAGCAGCTGGACCCCCGAGGACGCACCCCTCTGCACCTGGCCACCACGCTGGGCCACCTCGAGTGCGCCAGGGTGCTGCTGAAGCATGGCGCCGACGTGGGCAAGGAGAACCGCAGTGGCTGGACAGGTGAGCGGGGGGCTCGCTGCTTCGGTCCCCTGGCAAGCTGCCCTGGCATGGGCACAGGCATGGGTATGGACACGGGCATGGAAACAGGCATGGGCACGGGCATGGACACGCTCAGCCTGGTGCTGCAGCTCCCCAAGGGACAGCTCACGTGGAAATCCATGCGTGTGGCTCCTGTGCAGTGGCCAGCTCTGCTGTGCCGTGCCGTGCCATGTCGTGCCACCCGCCCTGGGCACTGCCCCCCTCTCCCCTCCTCTGCCCTGCAGTCCTGCAGGAGGCTGTGAGCACCCGTGACCTGGAGCTGGTGCAGCTGGTCCTGCGCTACCGGGACTACCAGAGAGCCATCAAGCGCCTTGCTGGGATCCCCATCTTGCTGGAGAAGCTGCGCAAGGTACCTCCTTCCAGCGGGGCCACCAGGGTGGGGAGGGGGATGCTGGCCACGGGCTCCTCCTCACCCCGCTGTGCCCTTCACAGGCCCAGGACTTCTACGTGGAGATGAAGTGGGAGTTCACCAGCTGGGGTAAGCTCGGGGCAGAGCGTGGTGGGGGGAGAAGGACTTTCCCAGCAGAGCCTCCCCCACCTGTGGTGCTGCCCCTGGCCCCAGCATCCATCCTCATCCCCAGGGTGAGGGACACCTGTCCTCATGCCCCCTACACCCCAAGCTTGCAGACCCCAATCCCACTGAGATGTTGGGTTCCTGGGCACATCTCTCACCCAGCTCAGTGATGGTAGCCCACCCGGGTGTGCAGGGTGGCCCCACCCCTGGCTGGGCTATCGCCATCTCTCCCCAGTGCCGCTGGTGTCCAAGATCTGCCCCAGCGACACCTACAAGGTGTGGAAGAGTGGCCAGAACCTGCGGGTGGACACCACACTGCTGGGCTTCGACCATATGACCTGGCAGCGGGGCAACCGCAGCTTCGTCTTTCGGGGCCAAGGTGAGCCAGCACTGGGGGTGTCCCCCCCTTCACCGGGGAGCACCAGCAGAGTCCCTTGGTGCTGCGGCGGGGCTGGGTAACGTGGTGGGGACCGTAGCTGTCCCTGACCCCCCCATCTCACCCTAGACACTAGTGCGGTGGTGATGGAGATCGACCACGACCGGCGGGTGGTCTACTCGGAGACGCTGGCCCTGGCCAGCCATGACCAGGAGGTGCTGCTGGCTGCTGTGCAGCCCACCGAGGAGCAGGTGATGGGGCGGCTGACGGCCCCCGTTGTCACCACCCAGCTCGACACCAAGAACATCGCCTTCGAGAGGTGGGTTGAGGGTGGCACCGATCTCCCCGCTCCCCCCCCGAGGGAAGTGCAGCCCCCTGGGATGGTTGCACTCTGGGTTGTCCAAGCGAGAGCATCCATCGCTCACGCTGCCCTGTGTCACCCCCAGGAACAAGTCCGGGATCCTGGGCTGGAGGAGCGAGAAGACAGAAATGGTGAATGGGTACGAGGCCAAGGTGAGGGGCGGGGGGATCTGAGCCTCCTGGAGGGGTACCGATGATTTGGGGGTTACCTATCCTGTGTTTTCCACTCCTCGGCCAGGTCTACGGTGCGTCCAACGTGGAGCTGATCACGCGGACACGGACGGAGCACCTCTCAGACCAGCACAAGGGCAAGAGCAAAGGTGGAGCCGGTGCAGGCTGGGTGGGCAGGGCTCCGCGCCGGCTCCGGCCCTCACCCCCTCTCCCACAGGCAGTAAGACCCCCCTGCAGTCCTTCCTGGGCATCGCCGAGCAGCACGTGGGGCCCAACAACGGGGTGAGTTTGTCGGGGGGGGAAGGGGGATGTGTCCCCTTAGCTGGGTGGTCCCCCCAGCCAGACCCCCCTTACCCTGCTGGGCCGTCCTGTCCCGCAGACGCTGATCACGCAGACGCTGAGCCACGCCAACCCCACCGCCATCACCCCCGAGGAGTATTTCAACCCCAACTTCGAGCTGGGCAACCGGGACATGGGGCGACCCATGGAGCTCACCACCAAGACACAGAAGTGAGGGGGGAAAGGAGCAGATTGGGGACCCTCCTCTCCTCCTCCCCCCCCACCTTTGTGCCCCCTTGATGGCTGCAGAGCCCCCAGCGGGGGGGGCAGGCAGAAGTCCCCAGCCCGGTGCCTGTCCCCGGCAGGTTCAAGGCGAAGCTGTGGCTGTGTGAGGACCACCCGCTGTCCCTCTGTGAGCAGGTTGCCCCCATCATCGACCTCATGGCAATAAGCAACGCCCTCTTTGCCAAACTGCGGGACTTCATCACCCTGCGCCTCCCACCCGGCTTTCCCGTCAAGATCGGTACGGGGCTGGGGGTGGGGGGGGAGCCGGGGGGGGGGGCTTTGTCAGGGGCATGGGTGGCGCAGCCAGCATCCCTTCTTGCTTTTGTTTTTTTTTGTTTGTTTTGTTTTGTTTTTCTGCTTTCTTTCCTGCAGAAATCCCCATCTTCCACATCCTCAACGCCCGCATCACCTTCGGGAACCTCAACGGGTGCGACGAGCCCGTCAGCTCCCTGCGGAACAGCCCCAGCAGCGAGGCGCCGTCGCCCAGCAGCGACTCCTCCAGCGTCAGCAGCTCCAGCTCCCTGAGTACGGCGGGGTTGGGAAGGGGTGGGGGACAGGGTGGGACACACACACACACACAGACACACACAGACGTAACGGGGTGCCCAGCCGTGCCAGCACCTGTGTCCCTGCAGCCTCGTGCCGAGCGTGCGAGATGGACCCGGCGCTGTTTGAGGTGCCGCGGGGGTACAGCGTGGTGGGCACCCACCAGGACACCCTGCGGGAGGATGAGGATGACCTGCTGCAGTTCGCCATCCAGCAGAGCCTGCTGGAAGCGGGCAGCGAGTACGACCAGGTGGGCACTGCCACCCCCACCCCGTCTCCTCCTTTCCCCCCCCACCCCAGGCTTGGGGGAACCCGCTGCCCACCCTTGTCCTGATGCTGCCCTGGGATGCTCACCCCACCATGCATCCCAGGATGGCGGGGCTGGGGTGGGGGGGGTTTGGGGTCCTGGGGGGATGGTACCACCCTTTGAGCACCCTTTTGCCACCGGACACAGGTGACCATTTGGGAAGCACTGACCAACAGCAAGCCGGGCACCCACCCCATGTCGCACGAGGGCCGCCGAGGAGACAGGTTGGTAAGGTCCGGCCAGCCCCCCCCGGGGGGGAGGGGGGGTGGGTGCTGGCCCTGTGGGGGACCCTCATTGAGAAACAACCCCTCCCCGCCACACCCCACCCCAGGACTCCCCAGCACACGGCGGCTCCCCGTCCTCCCGTCCCCCCGTCCCCGGGGGGGGGCAGCGGGGGGCCCAGCACCCTGTTCCCCAGCTACGCGGAGCAGCTGCGTCTGGCCATGGCGCTGTCGGCGCGGGAGCAGGAGGAAGCCGAGCGCCGGACACGCCAGGAGGAAGAGGAGCTGCAGCGGATCCTGCAGCTCTCGCTGACGGAGAAGTGACCCCGTGCCCCCGCTGAGCCCCCCCCCCCCATTCCCAGTCACCCCAACAGGCTCAGCCAGAGCCATGTATGGGGGCATGAAGGGAGGAAGTGGAGGCGGGGGGGAAAACCAGCCCAAACACTGTGGAGGGAGAATTGGGAGGGGGGGTGCAGGATTTGGCCCTGGCGTGGGGGAGATCGTCCCCATAGCTGGGTGGTACAAGGGTCTGGGGGTGGGGGGGAGGAACACCCCACAGCAGGTCAGGATGGGGGTGGGTGACAGCCCTGCAGCTGGGGTGGCAGGGACGAAGGGGGGGGGCAAACAGACTGTATCCCATCCCCACGACAGCCCTAACCCCCCGCAACCATTCCATGGGGTGCTGCTCAGCCCCTCACCCCAGGAAGGCGGTGGGGGGCACATCCTGCCCCAGATGGGGGTGCTGCCAACTGTGTGGGGTTCCGGGATGCCCCCAGAGCTGGGGGGGGCTCTTCCTAGCCCCCCTCAGCCCCCTTGCCCAGGCGCTACCAAGTGCACTTACCCGGGAGCTGCTCTGCCTGCCAATGGGGGTGGGGTTCAACCCTATTGCACCCCACAGGCACCCCCCCCCACCCCAGCATGGGGGTCTGTTGGGGCAGCCAAGGGGGTGCCTGTGAAAGGCCGCCCAGTGTCACCCCCCACACACACACCTTGTCCCCTGCTCGCACACCACCCCCCCTGCTCGGATGCCCCCCTGCCTTGGCAGCGCTGCACCCCCTCATCCCGGGCACTGACCCCCGAGAGAAACCTTATGTCAAATGGTGCTAAGCCCCGGCCCCCCCCCTGCCCCGGGCTGCTCCTCTTTGCACACAGGGGACTGGGGGCCATGGGGATGGGGGGGGACGGGAGGGGGGGCTCGATCCCCTGGGACTTTTCATAGCCAGTGCCCCCTTCCCCCCCCCTACGCACCCCACAAGCAACGTCTGGGCCAGGGCCGGGGGAGCCCGAGCAGCTCCCACCGCGGCCAACACCAATAAATGCTCTTTAATGTTTGTCTCTCTTGGCCTCTCTCTGCCTGCGCCGGGGCTGTGCGGGCAGGGGGGGTGCAGGCAGGGCCCCCCCCAACCCCGGCACAGTGGTCCCTCATTCCCGGTACTGGCCACACGGCCACGGATGGCCAAGGCCTTTATTAAAGGGGGACCCAGAAGCAAAGAGCCGGTTGGGAGCACCCGCAGAGGAGGGGGGCAAAGGGGCAGGGGGAGGCGAGGGGGGTGATAAGGTGTGGGGGGGGTGGGTTTAGCACCGTATACCCAAGTGCATCCTGCTGGGCAGGGGGAGGGTCCTGTAGCCCCCATTCTGTGAGGATGCTGGTGCCCAGCTTGTAGGTCCCTGAGGAGGGGTGCTCAGCAGCCCCAGCCCGTGGGCACCAAAGCGGGACCCCCCCCCCAGGCACCGCAGTGGGGTGTCAATGTGCACCCCAGGAGCAGGATGCAAGTGTTGCCAGTTGGAGGGGGGGGTCTGGGTCCGATCCCCTCCCTGCAGCCTCTGCTCCTGGGAAAGAACACGGCTCTGGGCTCCTGCCCTCTGCGGGGACTTGGCTTTAATCCCCGGGGGGGGTGGGGGGGCCGAGTCAGTCCTCGCCCTGCCCGTGGCCATGGCCGTGGCCACCACACTAGTCCGTGCCATTGGTGAACTGGCAGAGTTTGTTCTCCAGGTCGGAGATGCGCTTCTCCTGCGCTTGGACCGTCTCCTTCAGGGCACGGATCTCCTCCAGCACCTCCTCCAAGGCTGGCCGCTGTAGGGGTGGGGACACAGATGTGGGGTCACCGGGGAGCCCCCTCTGCCCATCCCTCCTCCCCCAACCCCACCCCAGGCAGGGGGACAGCCCCACGATGAAGCCCCCAAGATACTCACATCGGGTTCGCAGGTGGAGTGGCTGCGCCGGGACCCTGGTGGGGGCTTGTTGTCCAGGATGTTCTTCTTGACCACCTTCAGCTCCCGGTTCTTGACGGGGACGTAGCCGTCCCGCAGCGAGATGAGGATGGGCTCCGCGTCCTTCCCCGACAGCCACTCGTCCGCCTCCAGGGCCGGCTCGGGGCCCGGCGTGTCGGGGTACAGGTCATCCTGGAAGAGGTCTGACTGCGGGGAGGGGGTGAGGGAGACGGCGGTGAGATGTGGTGTGTCCCCCCCTTCCTGTGTCCCCTGGGAGCCCCCCGTGGGCTCACCTTTCGTGGCACCGTCATGACGATGGGCTCGCACTTGCGTTCATGCAGCTTGAAGAACCTGCGTGGGACAGAGGTTCTCAGGGTCTGGCCGCCCCCCTCAACCCCTCCGCCTCCCCCCAGTGCTCCCACCCCCCAGGCTCTCACCGGGCAATCTCACACTTGCTGACGTCCAGCCCACGCTTGGGCATGAAGCCCATGCCCCGCTGCGGCTCCTTGCTGCTGTAGGTGTTCAGGTAGTGCACGTAGGGCGCCTCGTCCGTGATCTCGAAGTACCGGATGCTGCTGTCACCCTGCGGGTGTGGGGAGGGGTGTCAACTGGCCTCAGCACCCCCTAGACTCTCCCAGGGACAGGGTGGATGTGCCCCCGGGTTGGGGGGGGGGGGTGTTACCTTCCCGCAGAGGTAGACGACGCTGGAGTCGGGGTCGTAGAAGGGCAGCAGGACCCCGTTGCTCGTGTCCATCTCCTGCAGGGCGATGGGCTCCTCAAAATTTTTCTGTGGGGCCGGAGCGGAGGGGGGTGGGGGGGGAAGTGTGTGTGAATGGCAGCCCCGAAACCCCCACCCCTGGTTAGTCACATTCATTAGCCACGGCACACTGCGGGGACAGGCCTTGTGTCCCCCCCCACCCCTGGGGTACACAACCTCCCGGGCAGGCAGCTTGGCATGCCCCCCCCTCCCCCCCCTCCTGCTTACCTGCACGACTGGGTGCACCCCAGCCTGGCTTGCCCTCCCCCCCCCCATCCCCATCCCTCCCTGTGCCCCCCACAGCCCCCTCCCCACACCCAGCACAGCACAGCACACTTGGGAACTTGGCACTTTTTTTGGGGGGGGTGGGGATGCAGCAGGCACCCCATCCCAGGGCAGGGGGTGGGCAGGGGGTTGTAGTGGCGGGGGGAGGGGGGCCAAGTTCCCGGGGCAGCACTCCATGCGGCCTCGTTACCGGGTCCCACAAGCCCAGCTCCCGCTGGCTCATTCTGGTAAAGCCCGTGGTAAAGATGTGTCCTTCCCGCGTGAAGATGGCCCGCACGGGCCTCAGCCCTTCGTGGGGGGCAAACCTCTCCTGGGGGGGGGGGAGAGGGGGGAAGGAGGAGAGAGTCAGCAGGGGGCAGGGGAAGTGGGGGGAGGAAGTGATGGGGGGCCTGGATCTGTCCTCCAAAACAGCCACTGAGTCCTGCTCCTGGGGTGTGCGTGAGGCTCTGGGGGGGCACATGGTGCCGGAGAACATCCCCGGGGCGAGCATCCCCGGTACCCGGTGTGTCCCCGGGGCGGCGCTGGCTGGGCATGAGCCACCATCTCGTACCAGGTCCCAGAGGCCCAGCTGCCGCTCACTCATCTTGCTGAAGCCGGTGGTGAAGATCTTGCCATCGGCCATGAAGATGGCGCGGATGGGGCGGGCGCCGTCGTGGGGTTTGTCTTTCTCCTGCGCCGGCCGTTAGCGGGTTAAAACCAAAGACAGAGACGCGCGGGTTGCGGGGGGTTAGTAGGGTCAGGCAGGCACAGAGCTGGGGGGGGGGAACCCCGCGGCGGGATGGTGCAGGGGGGGACACGGCGGGGGCACTCACCGCCACGATCTCCTGCTTGCGGGGGTCGATGACACGGACCTTCTTGTCCTTGCAGGTGGTGACGAGGAGGCTGCCGTTGCGGTTCCAGCCCACGTTGTAGATGAGGTCGGTGTGCATGTCCTCCAGCACCAGCAGCATCTCCCCCGTGCCCACGTTCCAGAGGATCACCAGGTTGTCACAGCCTGTGGAGGGCAGACAGGGAGGACACCCATCACCCCACGGATCCCCCTCCACCTCCCGGGGAGGGTGCCCCGGGACCCCCCTTTACCTGCGCTGAGCAGGACGTTGCGGGCGGTGGGGTGCCACGAGATGATGCCCACCCTCTTGGAGTGTCCCTCCAGCGTCACCACCGGCTCCGTGATGTTGCGCACAGGGACGTAATCAGGGATCTGCCACACCTGGGGGGGGGACACGGGGGGACAGAGAGTGGGGCAGCAGGGATCACCCCGCAGGTGAGCGCTAAGCAGCTGAGGGCCTGGAAGCCAATTAACCTCATCGTTAATCCCAGCTCAGGCTGCAGGGAGGGTGGCAAGGGGACGGCAGCAGCGCCTGCATCCTGGGGGACATCCCCAGTACTCGGGGGGCTGGTGGGCACAGGGAAGGGGGCACAGCTGGGGTGTAGCCCCCCCCCAGCTATTCCTGGGTGCTGAGTCGCCGGGGTGGGGGTATATTTAGCACAAACTGCTGCATCATGGAGAGAGCAGCCGCCGCCAGCGTGAACGCATGGCACCGGGGCTAAAAATAGGCCAGTGACACTTCACAGGCGGCGAAGGAGTGGGGATGGGGGGGGGACGGGGAGGGAGGATGCTCCGTGCTGCTTCCCTGGCCCCCACCATCCCATCTCCCACCCCTCCTTCCCGGGCTCCATCCCCTTACCATGACAGTGGTGTCCTCTGAGGCGCTGGCGATGACGTTGTCGTTGTGGGGACACCAGTCGATGTCCAGCACAGGGGCCGTGTGTCCTGTCACCAGCGGGTGGTTCTTGTCCACCCGTCCCGTCTGCCACACCGAGGTGTTGGGATAAGTCCAGGCCAGGTGATCCCCAAGCCCCAGCCTGGCCACCACCACAAGTGGGGACATACAGATTGTCCCGGCGGTGGCCAGAGCTTTGCACCCAACTTGAAGGGGGAAACTGAGGCACACGAGGGGAATGGGGCTCACTTAGCACGAGGCCCCATAGGGACATGGAAGGGAATGATGTGCCTCGGGAGAGGTTGCTTTGTGTCCCCTCTGATGACAAGGAGGGGCTGGGAACCCCCTCCCAGCTCCTCTGCCAGGGTGGGCAGGGCAGACCCCCACCCCACTGGGATGCTCCCTGGACATTGCCTGTCCCTGGGGAATTTGGGCTGAGGAGACATCAGCCGGGGGTTTCCTGCATCACCTTGGTTGCCCCCAGGATGTCACCCTTTGCAGGTGCCGATGACCACCCCAAGACCCCATGTGAGGGCAGGGATTCTGGGACAAATCTGGGGGGTTCTGGGGCCACAGCACACATCCCCCTCCCCCCCAAAAAGCAGAGCCCATCAGCATGTCCCCCCCCAACACATGGCGGGGGGGGGGGGCAGACGTTGGCAGCCTCCCCGCTCACCTTGGCGAGGGGCAGGACGATGAAGGCCCCCCCACCGCCAGACTCCACGATGATGGCCACAAACTTGGGGTTGACGGCACAGAAGGAACTGTCCCACGTCACCTTGGAGACGCGGATGTCCTCGTACATCTGGTCGGCCTTCACCGGCTGCCCGAAGACGTGCCGGAACTTGCTCTGGCGAACCACGCGGCGGCTCATGGCTGGGGGGGCACAGGGTCAGACCATGACCCCCCTCTACCCGGCAGAGCATGGAGGGGTTTTGTCCTCCTCAGACCTCACCCTCCAAGAGACCTCCCCCTGCTCTGGGCACCGGGGAAGCCTGGGGACACGGAGATGATGGGGATGAGGGTGCAGGATGGTGGACTCAACCCCATGGCGGGTCCCGGAGGGCAGCAGGGGGGTGTGGGTGCTGCAAGTGCTGGGGACGGGCATCCTGCAGCCAGAGCCACACGATGTGCAGCTGTGCCATGCCCTGTGGCTGTGCTGTGTCCCACGGCTGACACTGGGGGTTGGCCCATGAGCAGCTACGGTGAAGAAGCAGGGCTGAGGGCATTTTGGGGTGGACACGGAGGTGCCGTGCACCAGGTCACAGCTTGTCCCCTTCTGTACTGTCCTGAGTTGGTGGCACGAGGGCGTCTGGCTCAACCCAGCACCCTGGAGGGAGGCTGTGCCTCCAGCGTATCCCACCCCATCCCTCCCCCCACACGTCCCCCTCCATGTGTGCCACCTCCTCTGCACCCCCAGCCTGCCCACCTGGCACTGACCCTGGGTGAGAGCTGGACCTGGCACAGCCACACAGTCCCATGAACATGCTGGGAGTCACAGGACCCCCCCCCTCCCCGTGCTCAGCACAGCCCTGGAGGGGTCTCCAGCCCTTGGCCACAGCTGGGCACGTTGCCCACAGCCCCCCATCGCCCTCCCAAGCCTCTGCCGCTCCTGGGACCTGCCTGGGGTCACTGAGCACCTCAGGACCCCGAAGGTCCCAGAGCTGGAGCTCTGCAGCACCCGTGGGCCACTGATGTCCCCAGGAAGTCCCTTGTGCTCTTTTTGGGGTATCAGCCATTGCCTGGGGCCACATCCAGCCACCAAACCACAGCCCGGGCACCACTGCCCCCAGCCTGCGGGGCCGATGTGGGCAGAGGTAGGAACAGATCCGCTCCTCCACGTCCCAGGCGGTGGCTTTTGGCCAGGGCATGTGTGGTGCCAAGCCAAGCCACATCTGCCCGGTCCCTGTGTGCCCCCTGTGGTCCTTCAGCATCACCCCTGGCCTGGCAGAGCGGGTGTGGGCCAGAGCCAGGTGCTGAGGGGGTCCAGAACCCTGCTACCAAGTGGGGGCTGGATGCTGGCATCACCAGTGTCACCCCCATGGCCACAGACATGGTCCCCAGCCCCAAGGAGGAGTGAGGGGGGTCCGCAGGGACACCCTGTGGGTGTTTTGCTGCACCTCATCCATTGCCAGGGGCACAGAGCTCGGGGGGTGGGCATGCAGGGTGATGGTCTGGGCAGCTGGGGAGGGTGCAGGAAAGGTGCAGGCAGAGTTGGGGTACAGGGAAGGTGCAGGCAGAGTTGGGGTGCAGGGTGTGGGGTACAGGGAAGGTGCAGGCAGAGTTGAGCAGGGTGCAGGCAGCATGTAAGGTGCAGGTGGGGTGCGAGCAGAGTTAGATGGGGTGCAGGCAGGGTTCAGGTGGGGTGCAGGCGTGACAGATGGAGGGGGTGCAGGCAGGGTGTTATCAGGGAGCAGGCTGGGTGCAGGCATGATACTGGCCGGGTGCAGGTGAGGTCAGATGGGATGCAGGCAGGGAGCAGGAAGGGTGCAGGTGGAGTTGGGGTGAGGGCAGAGTCGGGGTGCAGGCAGGGAGCAGGAAGGTACAGGCGTGACACAGCCAGTGTGCAGGCGGAGTTGGGGTGCAGGCAGGTTCAGATGGGGTGCAGATGAAGTCGGATGGGGTGCGGGCAGGGTGCAGTTCGGCTGGGGTGCAGGCGGGTTGGGATGGGGTGCAGGCAGGGAGCAGGCGGGTTCGGCTGGGGTGCGGGCAGGCAGCAGGCGGGGTACGGGCGTGCCACAGGCGGGGTGCAGGCAAGGTGCGTGGCAGGACCCCGGCAGGACAGCCCCGCTCCCCCGCTCCCCGGCCGTGCCATTACGTTGCCACAATTGAATCCGCAGCGGCTGCTCGGGAACGACCAGAGGTCACTTTCCAAATATAGCCATCTCCTGCCGAGCGGCGGGCGAGGGGCCGGGGGGCCCGGGGAGCCGCAGCCCGGAGCCCCACCGCCCCTTCCTTCCTCCCTTCCCTCCTTCCATCCATCCATCCCTCCCTCCCGGTCCCCGCCGCCGGTCCCGGCCCTCCCGCGCCCCGGCTCCCACCTGCGCTCCGCGGCTCCTCCGCGTCCCGGCGCTGCGTCCCGCTCGGCTCCGCCCGGCTCCGACCCACCCCCCCCCCCTACCCCGGGGCTCTCGGTCCCGTTCCGCTTTCACACACCGGCCCGGCCCGGCCCCGCTCCGCTCCGCCCGGCGCGGCTGGGCTCGGCACCACGCAGCGCCGCTGCCGCAGAGAACAGCTGAGCCGAGCCGGGCGCCGGGGCCGGTACAGCCCCCCCGCGGCGGGCACCGGGAGAAGAGGGGGGGGCCCGGCCCGGCCCCGCCTGCCCCCGCACCCTGCCCGGCCCCCGGCCCCCTTTCCCCCCCCCCCCCCGCCCCGGCTGTGCCCGCAGGGATGGGGACAGCCCTGGCACAAGCCAACACTCTCTCCCTCCCAAAAAGAGGAGGGGCGGGGGGGGTGTGTGTCAGGGGGTGCCCGCAGCCCCCTTGGCATGGTGCGTGGGAGCCTCATGCCTCAGCGCTGCGGGGGGAGGGAGGGGGGCAGGAGAAGCCCCTCTACCCCCCTCCTGCCAGGGAGCATCTTCCTAAAGCATTGGGGGAGAGCAAGGGGAGGGTCTGCCCTCGACACCCCCAGGCTGCTGTCACCCTACCCCCCCCCGGGTCACCTCTGCCCAGGGCTCACATGGGGGGACACAGGGCTGCTGGGCATCCCACAGGGCTGTGATGGGTCCCCCCCACACACACCATGGGGCCAGCCCCACAGAGACCCTCACCATGGGCTGGCCCAGGGACTCCCAACACCCATGGCCACCCTGTGGGCTCACCATCTCCCTCCGGGGGCTACAACCCCGTGGGGGTGAGCCCACGGCAGCCCCGGGCCCTGCACAGCCGGGTGGTGGTTACAGGCACATTCAGAAGCCAGATTTGGGATTTAGCAGGGCCCAATCCTGCAGGGATGCCCTGGCCCAAGGGGATTAAGGGATTGTAGGGCTCGGGGACCCGTGGAAGGGGAGCCATGGTTCCTGGAAAGGCAGCAAAGCCCTGGACCCTACAAGGCCACCGAGCGGAGCCGGACGAGCATTGGCTGAGCCGGGCAGGAGGGGGCAGCTGGCAAAAAGGCAGGGAAAAGGTGACATCCTCGCTCACCCAGCCAAAGGGGTGGCAGGGAGGGAGGGAGGGGGCTGCAGAGGCACCCCCTGCCTGCCCCGTCCCACCAGGGTCACAGCTGGGCTCTGCTCTTGGAGCTTGGGGATGGCGCAAGCCCCGTGTCCCTTGTCCCCAACTCCAAGCCACATCCCCAGCAAAGGGAGAAAAGGTTCTGGGACACGTTGACACCTTTCCCCAGCCGGTGCTGGAGGGAGTTGGAGGGACAGGGTACCCTAGAGACACTGCCACCCCCTGCCAGGGACGGCCCTGCACCCCTGGCCCCACACCCTGGTGCCTGCTCAGCCCTGGCCAAGCGGAAAGCTTCATGCAGGGATGGTGGGGCTGAGTTCCAGGGGATTTGGTGCTCTCTCTGCCCCCTTGCTCACAGCCCTGCTGCTCCCCAGGGTCAGACAGGCCAGAGGGAGCCCATGGAGACCTTTGGGGCACACCCCACGAAAGGGGACATGATGGAGCAAAACCAACTCACCCGAGATGGGCCGTTGCCCAACACAGAGACCCTCCTGTGCTGCGCTTGTTCAGTGCTTGGATTGGGCTCAGCTCCTGGGGGGGCCATGGTGGGTCTGGTTCAGGGTCTGGTTAAAACCTCACATCCTCCTTGGACCTTAAGCCCCAGGGCCTTCCCCACAGCCAGCCGTGCAGCGAGGGCACCCGCAGCATCCCAAATTTGACACACACCACCCCCAGCATCTTCCCCGCAACCACAGGAGCTGGGAGAGCATCTGCTTGGGTGCAGAGCTCCTCAGGCCCTGCACAGGAGGTCACTGGGGACAGGATGGGTCCATCTACACTTCTGGCAGGAGACAGGAGTGAACAACCCCACTCTGGCTCCCCAAAACCCCCCCCCCCCCCCACTGTCCAGATCGCTCATGGCCCCCAGCCCCGACCCCAACACAGGAGGCAGCACGGCCGTGTCATCTTCAAAATAAAACTTTATTCATTCGGTAACAAGAACATTGAATCTGCACATCAGTGCACAAGTTCACATTTAAAAACAGCGGAGCACATCGGTCATAAAGTCTTTAGGGGGAAAGGGGACCATCCCAGCCACCAAGGAAGATGCAGGAGGGACAGACAGAAGCGCTCCCCTGCCCGGTCTGGGACTCCACCACCAGCCGTCCCCAGTGGCTCGTGCTTGGAACCACCAGGGTGACAGTCCCTACAAACCAGCGCACGGACATCACGTCTCCACCAAGGGAAAAAGAAAAGGCACCGGCACCTTCTTCTGTGCCAACAGAGATGTCTGCAGCGCGGGCGGGCTGGCAGCACCGCCAGAGGACAACCCTCTGCCCAGCCCAGGCCCCTCCAGCGCCTGCCTCTGCCCCACACCACCAAGGGCTCGGGTTAGGGGCAGGGGGGGTGTTCCCCTGGGAGAAGTGTGGGGGTTTGCGTGGAGCTAGGACCAGATTAAGGCAGGACACACCACAAGGGGAGCAGGACCTGCGGTGGGTATGGTCTCCTCCTGCTGCTGGGCTGGGGAAGCTGCAGGGGGTCTCGGAGCCCACAGGTGGATGCAGTGCCCCGGTGCCCGTGCCCAGTCCCAGTGGGTCACTCCTCCCAGGAGGTCCCCAGCAGCAGCCAGAGCTGGGGTGGGACACCTTCCACCAGGCCTTTGGTGGCAGAGGGGCACGGAGCTCATCCCTGCCCCATTTTAACATCCAAGTGAGCCCGAAGCGGCATCACCTCCTGACCCTCCTGCCACCCTCTGGGACCGTGCCCCCGGGGGACAGGGGAGAGATTGGTACATGTCACAACTTCTCAAGCAGACCGGAGGCACACGCTCACACACACACACACACACACACCATCGAGTGCAACAGAACGCAGTGTAAAAACCATTTTCACGCTCACGCTGTCCGTTTGTGCAGGCTCACACGTTACAGTACAGCCAGAGAGGGGGTGGGCAAGGGGGGGCGATGGCTGAGATATTGTACAGGAGTCAATGTAAACAATAAAGCGTCCTCCACGAGGGCTTTGCAAGAGACCAAAAGAACAGTTGCTTTGTACAAAAATGCCCTTAAAACAACGTGTTTCTCCTAAAACCCTTCTATCAGTGAGGCTTGTCGGCTGCTGAGCAGCCTGGGGGTGCTGCTCCCCCACAGTGCTCAGCGGGTCACACAAAGCTCTTGTGGGGCACCCACCAGAACCAGGAGCGAGCCACCACTCACCCACAAGCCACCATCCATGGAGAAGGGACAACTGTCTCCAGGCAGAGAGCTCTGATGCCAGGGGCTTGGTGCCTTCATTGCCCAGACACTGGCCAAGGAAGAGCCAGGGCTCCCCAAAAGCTGCGTGTCACATGTCCCTCCAGCCCGTTCCCCTTCCTACCAGCCAGGTCAGAGCCTCCAGACCTCCAAGGCCTTCATAACTCCACAAGAGAACCACCTTCCCTGACTCCCTCCGCCTGTTTACAGGCTTCCCAGAGAAAAACCAGAGTTGTGCTGGGCCAGAGCTGAGGACAAGGGGACAGCAAAGCACCTCCCTGGAAGGGCCTTTGTCCCTTCGCTGCTCTCCCCGGCTGGAGCACCCGGCCAGCAGCAGAGTATTGGAAGGAAGCAGCGTTTCTAGTCTGTGTGGAAGAACCTTCCTATAGAGCACTTCTCCTGAGATCAAGCTGAGCAAAGAAACCCAATCCTTTTCCTCCTCCCTTCTCAAGGGAACAAATTATACCCAGGGCTTTCCCCTCCCAAGCAAATCCTTGTCACCAGGACACGTTACCAGCCAAGCATGTTCCCTCCAACGCAGGGCAGGTTTGGTGGCACCTCATCCCCAGGCAGATATGTCCTTGGGTCAGGAATGGTGGGCAGCAGGCTCCAGTGAGGTTTAGCGGGGGGAGGCGAGGACTGAAATTGTCCTTCACAACATGACATGAGCTACTTGGCCTTTCCAGCCTCTCTGCCCAGCTCCCAAGCCAGCTGGAGCTGGCTAGGAGAAGCCACATGTCTCTCAGCGTCCCAAAGAAGTATCTGGCCTCCTGGGCCAGGCACTTGGGTGACTTCTAGTGACTGAAATGGCCTGGGATGACGTGCCATTTGTCCCAAAACAGGACTCTGTTGGGCTACTTTGGGCTGTGCTCCAGCCTGTGGCTAGCACAGGTGACAACCCCCCCAGCAGAGCCGAAGCTCCTGGGGAGGGATGAAGTGCACGTTCCTGCTGTAGAAGGACAGACACGCTCACGGCCCTGTGCCCGGGCTGCAGGGTCTGTGAGGCAGCACAGGAGGATCCCTGGGAGCTACAAGAGGGCAGCATGGTGGGATTAACCTTGCAAACTGCTAAACTATCACCTGCTGATGGTTGTGGGCAACCTGGGGGGCTATGGACATCCCGACCCCAGGACAGACACACGCTGCTTTCCCAATACTCCACAGTGCTCCAGCACCATCCGTTCCTCTCTGGCTCAAGATGAGCTCGTCCTGTCAGAAGCTGCAAAGCTCTGCAGCATCAGGGCTGCTTTCTAGGCATGGCCTTGTCTGCTGCTCCTCCCACACCACGGCCTCTCCATGCTGCGCTTTCAGCAGCTGGAGCCATTCTGCATCTTCTCTTTGCTTCGTTCCTCCCCGGAGGGCAGGTCTGGGCCAGAGCCAACCACCAGCTCAGAGAAGCTGCTTCTGCCACAGACCTGCAGACAGAACCCAGAGCTCTCCTGCCACGGCCGAGAGCCTCTCTCTGTCTCTCTGCTCCCACAGCACACCTACAACTTGCTGATATGCAGGGCTGGAAATAAAGAGCTTTGCTTTAAGCTTGAGAACCGTAAAATAATCCGCTGAAATTTGGAGCAGACCCTTCAAACGCAGGTTCTCCGGGGAAGCAAGAACCTACAGAGTGGCTCGGAGTGGCCGGTGGCTTCCCACGTCCCACTGGCACTTCTGAAACCCAGCTTCGAGCGGGAGGGAGATGGGCAGATACACAGTCGTCCTCCCGCAGTGGGGTAACAGGGCTTCAGGCAGGACCAGGGGAGAAGGGACACGTTTGGCAAAGGCTGGCATCGAGGCTCACTTTTGGAAAGGGAAGACAGCTGACAACCTCAAATCCACTCTCATTTCTGTGCAGAGCACAATGAACAGCACTGAGTTTGAGTAAGGTGGTTTTGTTTTCCAGTTTACAGAACGCAGTCTTGCCCTTTTTTAAAAAAAAAAACAAACAAAACAAAACCAAAAAACCAACATAGAAATGGCAAAAAAAAAAAAAATCAATATAAATACTATATATACAATTTAGGCAAAAAAAAAAAAAAGGGAAAACAAGAAAAAACTTCCAGAAAAGATCTTCCCTCCAGGTTGAGTGTTAGGAGTGACAGCAGAGAGGACCAAGCTTTGCATTCAGTAGGGGCAATGTCATGTAACAATGATAACAGCCTCCAGGTTTTGGAGGGACCAGAAGTGCCTGCAAGCATTGGGGGGGGGAGAGGGGGGGAGAGGAGAGAGAAACCCAGGCAGCATGAGACACCAACAGCTTTCGGGCTGGGGGGGAGGCAGCAGGAGGGTAGAGGACAGATGATATGGCCATGAACTTGGAAGGCCCACAGCAGTATTCAAGTAATGGGAGGGTTAAAACCCTAAACGAAGCGTTTGTTTTAAAAGAACACTATGGTTTTGCGGGGGGTGTCTCCTCCTCACCCCAAACTGGGGGCTCTGTGTGACCCACACTGGGAAGTGAGCGCTCATCCCGGTGCTGAGCGCATCCGTCGGGAGGATTCACCCCATGTGCTCCTTTTAGGGATGCACCAACCAAACTGAGCCCAGGGGGTCCTGTCCTGAAGCAGCTTTGAGAGTGATCTGCCAGTGGAGTTCCAGTTTGCAGAGATACGAGAAAGGCCAAAGAAAGGGACTTTGGCACAGCCTTCACATTTACGGGGGGCTCTCACCCCAACAACTGCCCAGCACCATTTCGAGGCATGGGAAAAATTCAAGTTAGGAACTTAAATCTGGTTCTAAGCAAAACTCCACCTTGCCAAAGCAAGCCAGCATCAATTTTCACATGATAAAGGTGTTCTTTTAAAACAAACGAACAACAACAACAAAAAAAAAAACCAACCAAAACAACATTTGAGGTTATCCAAGTTAAAAAACGTAAAAAAACCCAAACAGTCCTGCAGTCAGAGTCACACACAGAAGAACCAACCCACACCTACATGCGCCAGGAACAGTAAAATGACAATATATATAAAATTAACCAATAAAGTGCATGTTCCTTATATTACACCTGCCCCTTGCGTGAACGCAACACCACGGGTCCTCGGTAAGAAGTCACAGCCGAGGGCTCAGGATCACATGGTATTGTAGAGGGGATTGGTTGTCCTCTTTTTATCATTGGTCTTTTTGAGCCTCCTCAGAGGGTGAGTTCTCCCGTGCTGCTGCCGGGGTGCGACAGCCAGACCTTGAGCCGGAGACAAGGAGTCCAGGACCTGCACCTGGAGCAGCGGAGGACCCTCCTCGGAGCTAGTCCACGTTGGATCCGTGCTGGAAAACAAACTCTGCTGGCTGGAGCCACACTCTTTGGCGTACTGAGCGAGCGGCCTCTCCACTGGCTTGCTCTGGGCAATGCACTCGGCCGTTCTGAGCTGTTCCACAAAATGCCTAGTGGGCTCCGGGGAGGAAAGGCGATGTTTTCCACACGTGCTTTCCGAGTCCTTCTCCAACCTCCCTCCGTGAAAGCCTTGATTGAGGGCAATGCAGGTGAGAAGCACCGGGTTGGCATCGGAAGAGGCCGACTCCCTCTCGGATAAGTCGTCCTTGGAGAGGTCCAAGCAGTCCAGTTTGGCCAAGGAGGCCGAGCGTTTCATGTGGGAAGGTGTGGTGAGCCCTGCGTGCCGGATCCAAGCTTCTATTTCCTTCGCTCGCTGCTTGACCAGCCCCGGGCTGTTGCTGCGCTCCTCCACGCTGTGGCTGCTGGAGCTGTGGGGAAGGCTGTAACACAGGAAAGAGATATCCAGAAGGTCCATGTTGGTGAAATCCTCACCACTCAGCTGCCTCGAGGTGCAGAGAGGCTGGGGTCTGTCCCTGAATGGGAGAGTGGCATCTCCCTCGATGCCAGACGGCGTGACCGGCTCATCGTCTGTACCCGTGCTCTGCTCGGTGACACCTTCCAGGTGAATTACGTAGGGGTGAGAAGAACCATCGAGGCTGGATGAAGGCGTAGAGGTCACCTGTGGAGAGGGGGAAGCAGCACCGAGGTGAACAGATAACCTACCACCTTCCTCGCTGGGGCTGCCCACAGTGAAGGTGTCCTGCTTGTGTACCGCGTGCTCCGGCAGCGAGAGACTGAGCAGCGTCGGGGCTCTGGGACAGGCTGGGGCCTTCTCCGAGCACAAGGAAGGGTTCAAGTTTTCATCTAAAGAGGGTTCGGCCATGGCCAGCCCGCCCTGCTCACAGCTTGCGTCGGGGCGCTCCGCAGACTTGACTGTGGGAGTGTATTCGATGATTTCAATTCTCTTTGGGAGGAGAGAGGGCAGGGATGGCTCCTCCGTCCCATCAAAAGAGACCACTGTCCTGCGTTCCTGTGCCGGTCCCTCCTGCCCCGGGCTGGGCTCTGCAGGCAGGGACTCCAGCGCTGGGGGGCCCATGGGTGCTGGCAGGTGTCTGCCCGCAGGCAGCTCTGCCCCTGGAGGCAGCAGCAGCTCCTCAGCACCCGGACCCTGTGCCTTGTCACCCTCTGGAGCCAGCTCCAGGGGTGGCTCCTCGCTCTTCCCCCGCGGCAGGAGCTCGGCAGCGGGAGAGTCATTCCTGGAGTTCTTGCGGGTGGGTAAGACGCAGACCGGGGACGCGTGTTGGTGCTCCTGCTCTTGTCTCAAGCGCTCCTCAAACTCCAGAGTGGCTCGTCGGACAGAGCCAGGACACCACTTGGGTTCAGGGTTGATGGAACCACGAGGCTCCGGCTGCTCCGCTCCAGGGCTGCTTTCCTCCAGGTCTGATTTACCAGAAGACGGCTGCAGGGAGGGGGCAGCTTCTTGCTCAGCTTGCAGAGGGTCCTTCTCCTTTTCCTGGTGTCCAGCACAGGCTCCTTCGCTCTGTTCCACCTTTTCCAATGCCCAAATGGCCTCCACTGGCAGGTCGTGCACCGTGTTCCTCTTTGGTGTCTGGGTGAGGTTGGCTGAACCCTCTTTCTGCTGGGCAGGTCCTGCTGCCTGGTTGATTGACTCTATCTCCGTGATAATTTCCTTCACAGAAATGGCATTTTCCGAGTGGGATCTCGTGAGATGGCCTGTGGTAGGCAGCTCGGGGACCTCCTGCAACACAGGAAGAGGAGAATTACAAAGTGGATCAGCTGTGCTGACACACAGCAAATGGCAGCGGGTTAAAGGAAATGGGGGTGCACATCCCCAGAGGAATAAAAAGTTTTCATGCCAGTGCCTGGGGATGGATCACAAAGATCGTGATCACTAACATAGAACCATTATTGTCTCTGAGGCTGCGTTTAATATATTCCAGGCTGCATTTTCACCTAGACTGAGATTTAAGAGAGATTTTATTTAATTGACACAAATTCCAAGCCTTTTTTTTTTTTTAAATAATGAAAAGTCATTAACGGAAAAAAATAAATCCCAGTGCTGCTTTTTGAACTGAAAACATGAAAGATTCTGCTCATGTATGGGAGCAAGCAGAAGTACAGCATAAAGAATGACCGAGCTCCGAAATGCTCTCGTTTCCCAGAGGGAAATGGCCAGAGAAGCTCCCCCATCCACATAGATGTTCCTTCTGCCAAATCACTGGAGAGAGCGTTGGCCTATTCTATTTGGAAGAGCCTTATTGCCTCACATGGAGATGGAAAAGATTCAAGCAATGCAGCGTGGAATTTAAATAAGAGAGGCTCCCAGAAAACGATGGCCCTGGACATCATCAATCCCTGTAAGAACCCTGGAGGGCAGAAAGCAATTACAAGAGAAAGGTATCTCAATTCAGAGGCTACTAAATTTTGTCACGAACGTCCCCTTACCCAGGAGAGAAGTGAGCTATGATGTGCCTGATCTCATCACCCAGGCCTGGACAGGCTCATTCTCTTCCTCCAGCAGTGGAAGCTCTACATCTGCCTTGATTTACTACCCCAATGCTTGATTTACTCTCCAACCAGGGAAAGGTGACAGTTTTGTCCCTTTCTTTGGTGGATTTCTCAAGTCAGATAAATATCCGTGTGGGTTCGGGATGCTGGGTAGCTCATCTGCTCAGGGTTCAGCTGCATTAGTGGGTCCAGTCCCACCTTTCTGCTCTCCTGATGAGAAACTCAAAAATAAGTTTCTCACGAGAACAGCACAGCAGGTCAGGTCCAGGTCAACTCAGCCAGTGCCCTGCCTCTGCCAGCAAGCAGATGTTTAAGGAAAAAGTGCAGGAAAGGCCAAGCATCTAGAAGTGAAGAAGAGGGGAAGCATCTAACAATCCCATCCCAAATGGTTACCCAGCTCAGTGAAAGCCAGGACTAGAAAATCCCCTGTCCACAGCTATCTCACTACCCACCGAGAGGTTCAAGCAGAAGATCCTAAAAAACCAAGCAAATTATTTTAACCTTTTGTTGTTCTTCATCTGTAGAAGAGTCATCCGACACCTGAGGAGAGTTTCCAGAACCGCTTCTTTGAGCATCTGCACCACTGTCTGCAGCAGGTGGCACTTCCAGCACGGGCACCCTGGAGACCCCATTCCTTCCACTCCCTTGCTCCTCCGTCCTGGAATGGGAGCAGGTGCGTGACCGGCTCTCCTGGGAAAGCTCCACAAATTTCTCCAAAGCACTGAAGAAATCAATCCTGTCTGTACTGAGGTCTGTCACTTCAGGCTGGGGATTCTGTTGGAGGCTCGGGGAATTTTGGTTTGGGGATTGGGGAAAGTCTTTTAAGCACGAAGTGAATTCTTCCATGGGAACCAAGTGCACGTTCATATCAGGCTTAAGGGCATCTTTTTCTAGATCGTCCACTGTCAAATCAGGAAACTCTGCTATTTCCAGGGGGTGCTGGAGCTGCATTAAGGCCTCGGAAGCATGGCAGTTATCAGGGGGGACAGAGTCTACACAACATCCTGCCGTACAGCCATTGAGATTGTTCAGGTTCAGCTTGTCCTCCATCTGCTCAGCGTGGAAGTCTCGAGAGGTAAACTCTAGATGGATCCTTCTCTCCTTCACACACATCTCCTCGATCATGTTTGCATCCGCTGGGAGCTGCTGCTCCCTCTCTAGCTCAGCTGAATAGATGGGAGACATCGGCTGCTGGTTGTCATTGGTCTTTGCCTCTGAGATCTGGTCAGCCGAGGTGGTGATCTCCTTCTTGTTCAGCTCCAGCCCAGACTTGCAGATGGGCTCGTGATGGTCCGAGAGGTCACTGTCCGAGTGCGAGCGCCACAGTTTATTGTGCCGCTGTTTGCTGCGGGGAGGAAAAGCAAATGGAAACATTGAGTAGTGCTTTCAAAGACCAGAGCCAGACCCACCTTATTGTAAGAGGATACAACCTACACAAAAAAAACCGTGCCAAATAGTGGAGTCATTGACCACAATGTCAGCTTCACCTCAACAGTTTGGAGCCAAACCTGCTGCTGGAGGAGCCGATTCCAAGCCACTTTCCTGTAGCTAAATCCCTCTGTGCTGTTCTGCTCCACGCACACACATTCCCCAGCAGTATTTTATTGGTCTACTCAACAAGTGCAATGTTTAATTGACTATGGAATTTGGCCCTTTCCCAGCCAGCAAGTACCCTTCCATTTGCTAGCAAGTGAGCAATGGGCAGAAGAGTCAGGGTCCCTAGAGCTGGATCTGAGTGGATGGTGGACACCAAATAAAATCCCACTTTTCTTGTGTCTCCTTCTTTGAATAGCTTCAGTGATCAGTAAACAGAGCTCTGGGAACCAAGGGCATAGGGTGGGGTGAGTGGATGTGGGTGTGGGTGCTTTTAAAACAAAGATGACATCCTCAACAGTCAACAAACAGTCCAAAACACCACCTGCCTTTCACAGGAAGGAAGCTCAAGAGTTCTCCAGCTCTTGGAAAGCCCCTTTAGGAAGGTCTGAGCAGTCAGAAGGCCAAGCAACTGCTAGCATTGCACCTCCTTCCTTATCTCCACTTAAAAAAGACCACCCAACCCATGCCCCCGGGCTTATAGAGAGCAAAGGAGGCAACTTCTTGTAGTGAAACCACACCAGGTAGCCATATCTGCAAGGGCTTGGCTGAGTGACCACGGCCACAGGGCTGTGCTTCCACTGTTTGCCCCTAGGAGGAGAGCAGATACCACAGAAAGGTCCTTGGATCTACAGGAGACCTTGCAAAACCCCTCCAGAAGCCTTGCTTGCTCAAGCAGGAGCTTCCAGATGCACTCATGGGTTGCAGTAAGTTCGTTAACAGATGCTACTGAATTATACTAATTACAATGTACCAGTTTAATCGTGGGTGTCCAACAGCTAAGAAAAATAATCCATCCCAGATTTAGCTTTCTAACCCCGTAATCAGCTACAAACTTCACGGAAGAAACAGGGTAGAATCAGGGGAGAATTTCAGAGGAGAGGACGGTCAAGACTACAGGCCGAAGGTGTTGCTTTGGGGTGCACATGCCCTGCCTCTAATGGGTTTTGGAGCAAAGTCTGACACTGGCAGCAGACCCAGGCTTGTCCATGAGGCAGGTTGTTGCTGAGGCTGTGGGTGGAATGCCAAAGATTTCCCAGGTCTCTACTCATGTAACCCGGGGAGAAGCTGTTGACGTTTTCCGAGGGCACTTCCTACCCTGGCACTTTGGTAACACCACTCTGCCTCTGATGTTGAAAGTCAAAACTACCCTCGCACGTGAGCAACCCAAACGTGCCTTGATCTGAGAAGCAAAACATGTCAACAACTGCCGGGAGAGGTGTATTAACTTCTGTTAACTTTTCATCTCACGCTTCCTCCAGTCTTACAACTGGCAAGAGGTGCTAAAAGCAGGGTCAGAGAACAGGAGCCCATGGCCACCTCTTGACCCTCCTGGGCAGCGTTCCCAGTGCTGGGAGAACAGCCCACGGCAGGGCTGACCAGCTTGTGTCCACAGCAGCCTTGGAGCAGGAGCCCTTCACACCTCCAAATATTACTGTGGAATCACAAGTTACACAAGGCATAAGGGATCCCAAAGAGTTTTCCTGTGACTGATCCATAACTAATGAAAGAAACAGGGTTGGCTCAGCCTTTCCGTGTCTGTCACCAGAGGGAGGGGACAATTTAACCCCAGGAAGTGTGACAGTCCCAAAGAGCAAAACACGCTTGTTGTTGTGACTAAAAGCAGGCGGGGGTTTTCCATTTTACAGCTGGAAAACATATCCCAGTTGCTATAACCCCAACACAAAACTGTAACTAGATAGTGCGAGCACATGGCTGCCCTCACATACCTTCCCTCTGAAATCGGAGCAGTCACATGAGTGTGAATCTGTTAGTTTTTTGTTGGTTTTTTTTTTTTTAACCTGTCTTGGAATACCACAGCAATAAACAAGGCAGCCAGAGGCCAGAGGGCAAAGCTAAATAACCCAGAAGAGAGGAGGAAAAAAAAAAAAAAAAGCATTTTGGAGCTCAGAAAGGAACCACATAAAGAGGGACCATTTCTGCAGCACAGAGAGGTCATTCCTTGCTTCATTGAAGCTTCATTTACTGCAGGCCTTTCAGTCCTACACACACAGATGTAATGCACTGCTCCTGCATTTTTTAAAGCCTCACGAGTAATCCTGTTTGTGCCATTGTACAGGGACCTGCAGAGTAGGTCAGGAGCAGCAGTGAGTTTAAGTGGTAGAGGAACCACACACCATAAAAAAGATGTCAGCAAGAAAGGTTACTGAATACAGGGGGAAAAAAAAAATATTCTTAACCAAAATGTTTGTAGAGGGTGGCTTTGCAGGCGTGCCACCAACTTCCAGGCTGACAGATTACCTAAACTAACTGCAGAGCTGAGGCTTGGAGGTGTGATACACCAGCTGCTACCAGCCCAGGGCTCCTCACAGGTGTTCACCAACCTGTTGCAAAGGATGTTGGTGTGTATATCCCTATCAGAAAAGCTTATTTTCCTCCATCCAGTTCTACTGCAGTGAGATCTACTTTCCCAGTCTGCTCAATGCTACACAGCACACCACACTGGTCAGGTCACCTCTAGCTCAAGTTAAGCGCTGACCTTTATTAACTGGTGCCAGCAGCGTGTTTGGTGTCACACGAGGCACCAAAGGCAGGTGTGGTGTCTCCCTCAGAGGGTTTCAGTTCAGAAGAGCACAATTTCTTAAAATATCTATTCCGCTGTCACCTACTGAGACTTGATACAACTCGGCTGCTTTTTCAGAGAAAAAGAGGGTTGTTGTGGCAGTCAGCATTTGGGGAGCAGGGGGGCAGACGTGGGAAGAGGTGGAGGACATAGATCCTGAGGGCGCAGCTGATCAGGGAATAAGCTGGGAGGAGCCCTCAGGTTACTAATCTGTGCAGGGAGAGAAAGGGGAAGCACACTGCAGTGACAGGAGGAGCTGACACGGGAGGGTTGGTGTAAAAATTGGGAATCCAGACCTGATCCAGCAGCTGAGACAGCCAGAGTGCTGTGAGCAGGGGGAGAATAAAAAAGGAAAGGTCAGTCATCAGCACAAAAAAAAGGGAAAAGAGGTCTTTGCAAGTGGACAGAACAGACCCAAAGTGACAAAACCAAGGAGAGGCCAGAGGTGAGTAATGTGCCCTAAAGAGAGCACTCGAGTGCCTGAGCTGCATAAGAACAGCATAAAGCAGGCACCTTTCAACAGCACCAAGAAGCTATGAAATCATTACTTTGGTCAAAACATTCTAAAGGCCACCTCCTGTGACAGAAGGCTCAGGCTGGGTAATTCTGCTTGCTTCAGATCTGCTCCCTGGCAAAGCACACCAGGATCCTAAATGAAATACCGTAATCTGGTGAAACACAGACCACCACTACCTCCTTCCAGCTGATCACGTGAAGACATTGCTTAACACAGCTTACAAGTGCATTTCTCAGAAACATGCAATATTTATGTCTTTTTTGCTAATCAGGAGATAGGCTTGGGATTACAACACACTTGCCCGTACCCAGGCCCGGCTCCAGACCAGGCTCAGGACTCCATGTAGGAATAAACACACCGCTGTTGCAATGCACAGAACATCCTGTCCCCTCCCCTAACACCAACACTTACCGAAAGGATCTAAATAAAACCAGGCCAGCTGCTGAGGAGGGGCATATTCAACAGGGAACTGTAAGGCTGAGATGGAGACAAAGCGAGTTCCCTGCCAAGTGATGTTACAAGCAATAGGAACATCATTTATCTCTGCTGGAGTCTGCACAGCTCTGAATGTTGCACTCGGATGGCAGCTCACGGGATGCTACTCTTCAAAAAAACCAGCCATCCTAGAAGCCAAACAGCCTCCTAAAAGCTCTTTATTACACCCATTTTACCAAGCTCAGCTGAGATAACCCATGAAAACAGAGCGCTGACTCTCCCAAGACGATCACAAGCTTAACAGGGTGCAGCGATGGAAGTTCTAATTAGAATAACTAAGTCCATCATTTAAGTGTTACACCTTAATATGGGTAATTCGGGCCGTTCCTTCCACTCACCTGGCCAGCAGGATCCCTTGATATTCCTCCAGCTGCCTCATAAAGCTGGGGTTGGGCTTGGTGACGGTGCGTCGTTCCTTCACGTAGTCGTACGCCCTGTCCAGGTTCCAGCCATACTCCTTCATGGCGTAGGCGATCACCGTGGACGCCGAGCGGCTCACTCCCATCTTGCAGTGCACCAGGCACTTAGAACCATTTTTCCTAAAACGGGAGAGAGAGACAAAAGAGGATCATTAAATAGAAAACACAGCCTCTGAGAAGCTTAAGAAAATAGCAACTTCTTTACCAGAGTATTATCGAACACATGTGGCCACAGCTGAAGTCTGGGAAGTGATCTGATAATCCAATTTACAAACTGGAGCAAGACACACAAAGAAAGTGAAGAACAAGGTCATAATATTCTTAACAGATTTTGTTAAAACAGCTCTTCTGAAGCTTTTATTGCAAAGTGGGTGAAAATCAGTTGTTTTCAGAGATTTATGAAGGCCGCTAAAGACTAACATGGCACCCTTGAACTCAGCCCAAATGGCCCACTGGTATCAAGCAGTGTTTCAAATAGAAAGGGCATCAACCACAAAAATGTGGTGTCAGAGTTTAGAAATATGTCCCTGGAAGTTACTGAGCAGTGCAGGGCAGCCTCTAGCCCAGAGGTGTTCTCCTGCAGACTTCTGATGGCATATTATTGGGTTTGGCTGAACAAGACCAACGCTGCTTTAGTCGAGGGTTTGAAACCTCACCCAGTTCCCACCTACATCTCTGGAGACAATGGCGGGTGCAAATCCAGCCAAAAGCCCCAGGGACCAACCTGGCAGATTTTTCTTGATACCACCATTTCTTAGGACTGACTATAGGTGGAAAAAATTGCTACCTGTCCACGTGCAAGTGAATGAAAAAGATGGAAGTCCCCATGGCTGGAGATCTCAAATGTCTCCTTCAGCCTTTGAGTGCCACAAGCAGCTACTCTGCTTGGTGAGGCTGAAAGGGCAGCCAGCACTTTGCTCCAAGGAACAAAAAAACCATTTGTCTGCCATGAAATAGGAGGAGGAAGGCTATGGCCCCTCTCTGTGAACCCTGTGTGCTGGGCAATACTGGCATGGAACAGACTGGGTTTGGCACCTTTCGTTTTCTCCTTGAAGAGCCAGGTTTTCTGCATTGCCAGCCACGTGAAGTCCCCACAGGACAAACCAGGAGGCCAGAGAGCACACACAGGCAGACATCTGAGCCCTCATCCACACCCCTCACTCCGAGATGTCTGCACTGCTTGGGGTACACTGGGCTACAGTGGCTTTTAGACTGCTCTAAGGCTGTCCCAACTTTGCAAAGCAAATTAGCGAAGATATGGCAATGCTTTTGGCAATTAAAACACCCCCCCAAACACAACAAGCAGACAGGGCAAAGAAGGGGGTATGTACTTGCCCCAGTTTTGGAAGATTATTAACTTTCATCACCTTATACACAGTACTGAGGCTCAATCATTTAAAATCCAATAGAAAATCGTCTGGGCAGGAGAATACTTCTGAGGATGACAGCACTTCAAAACTCAATACTTAAGGGAATAAAATGATGTCTTTTAAAGAAACCATTTAAAAGAAAATAAGTCTTGAGCCATACTCAAACACGTCAGCTTTTAATGGGTATGAAAATAGATGACAGACTTCAATAACGGAAAAAATATTTTAAAGGCAACATATGCCAATCTGCTTTCTGACCAGTTTTCCCTTAAGAAGGCTGCTGAATTAACTGGAGACAGCTCATATAACTGGGATGCAGTTGTCTGCAGTAAAAAGGTCCTACTTTCAGCATCCGCTATCTGATTACTCACTGTAACTGACAGCTCAGAGACCTGCACAAGCATTTACTCCTGTTAAAAGGAAGAGAGTTGGCTCTGGAGCACTACAAGAAATCACTTCCAGACTGTGGGCTTCATCGTTCAACCTCACAATGCAGGAAACAGCTTATGTTTGCGTTGGGCTTATAAGGTTTTGCTTTTGTTACACCCTGCTCGATCTGTTACTACCTCTTTCCTCCCACCAGCACCTCTGCAGGTCTGTTGCATTTCCTAAGCAGCAGGGACACTCTCAGCTCTCCAGGAGAGGAATGATCTCCTCCAATCTTCACCTGGACTGCAGCTGGGCAGAAACCCCTCAGTAGTCCTACCTGCTCCTTGTACAAGCACTCACAAGAATAAAAATTTATGGAAGGCAACTCTAACACTTAAACAGAAGCTACCAAATGAAAATGCTTTGATCCTAGGTAGGCAAGGAGGAAAAGAAGTTAAGAAAATCAGTAAGAAAATATAAAATGCTTAGTATAAATCTTCTAAATGTGTTTGTTCTGTTCTGAAAAGACTTACTTTGCCTTGGAGATGAATTTGTAGGTGTCATTCCAATAAGCCAGAAGATCTGTTGCTTCTTCATCATATACCCGAATATTATGGTATTCGAAGAGCCCAGGGAAGAAGTTATCTATTTCTCGAGTCACATTCAAGATATACCGCACCCTGCGTGGAAACAGACAGCAGATAAAAATGCAGGGTGTGCAGAGCACAGCGAGTTCAGAGATATGACAGCTGCTACATAACAGCCTGGCCTTGGTTTGCAAGCAGCCAAACTCAAAGCATTTGAAGTTGCAGTCCTGAACATAACACACCTCCTTGGAAACCAGGACTCAATGCTCCTTGCAGCGGCTAACACAGACAAAAGGATGTGCTGAGCAGTTTAGAGCCCAGCCTCTGATAAAAGGAATTCCATCCACACTGGATAGAAACTTCCTCTACAGTATCCCAGGTTACACTCCTTGCCCACCACCTCTTTTCTAAGAGTCTACAATGCTTGTGTCAGAGGAGCTCCTGCCCAGACTGTTCAACTTCTGTTTGAATACTTTCTCAAAGCCCCTTTGTGAATCTCTCCTCCTGCTGTACCAACAACGTAAGGAGGACTGAAGGCATAAGCTTGTGAGCAACACCACAGTTAAACAAAGGCAGAACATAACTCCAGAGAGATGTAACAGACAATGAGCCACTGGGGAGGATTTATTTCTTATCCCTAAATTTTCTGGAAATGAAAATGCTTGATAAAGCATACGGTATTTATGTGTGCTACATCCAGTGTTTTTAGCCCTGAGGGTTACCCGTAAGATGCTTATGAGCTGCACTCACACTGGGATATCAGACAGAACAAGAGCACCACAAGGGAGTGACATCCCTTCTCCCCAGTGACTACGAGATCGCTGGCAGTCAAGTAGGACCTGCCTGACCCAGGGAAGAGATTGAGCTGAATGAGGAGAGTCTATTTTGCCAGGCTGATTCTCCAGGGTACAGAAGTATGCTATCAATTCAGTTCAGAACATTGATTAGGTTTTTTTCCCACTGGGTTGGCACCAGGAAGCCAAACCTGCAAATAATGATTTAATTGCAAAATCTTGGTGCTTAGATCCACCTGGCCTAGAGAAAGGACACTCTAAGCTGAAGTCTGAAAGGTAGAAAGAGCAGGAGACAGAGGAGCCCAAGAGCTACAGGACTCTACTTCCTACTGGGCCCCACTCAAAGCAACAAATGCTCTTTTACATATTTTCCTTCCTGCTGCAGTCCAGGGGTCCAGAACAAAGGGGAAGGGGCAGAGGGCACAGAGCCAAGGCCACAGCATCCAGTTAAGTAATTGTAGCTTTTTGCTACTTATAGCTATGAGGTTACCAGCTTCCTTGGTTGGCCAAGGGGATGTCAGTCAAGGTCAGGGAATAAGATTCTTTTACTTTAGGGTGCCTGTTTGTGGGACGCAGGGTTTGGAGGAAGAGAGAGCTTGTTCAGATCTGCAAACCCTTTCGTAAGACTCAGGTTACACAGCAGGTATGGAACAGAGTTTGTTGCATAGACAAGTGTTGAGGCCAGGCTCCTGCTTTCAAACTGATGGCCTGAAGGCACTTACCCTCTGTTCTGCAAGTCTTCCAAATTGGAGGCATTCCATTCGGAGCCCTGCAGGGAAAACATGCAAAGGGACACATCAGGCAGAAGGAAGGCAGGGCTAGACAACTGATGAAGGGAGGGACTGTGGCCAGTGAACTGGAGGAGGAAGCTGGCCAGCCAAGTGTCGGAGAGCTGGGAGTCTTTTGAGTAAAGGAACAAACACAAAAGCAGAAACAGGGCTGATGTTCAGCACCTTATGTCGCCCCATTAACCAGATCAAATCTGAAGCAACACACAGCTCTGCAAAGCTGGAGCCCAGCACCATATGCTGGCACTTCCTGCAAACCACTGACTGACAAATCAACCTCAGCCAAGAGGAGACCACTCCACCCTTTTCCCTGGAGGCTGATGCCAGCTCTGCCCTACAGAAGAAAGACTACCTGCATTTAAAAACCATCCAGGTGCTGTTTATACATGAAACACCCATCTCACACATCAAAGACAGCAACACCATAAGATCAGTTGGGTTACACCTATTCTCCCCACGTTCAAGGCCTGTGTGAGCAGAGAAATAAACACATTTAACCTTCTTCTCTGCAGTGCACACAGCACCTCCAAGCTGCTTGCTTCCTACTCAAACACATAAACCCTGACTGAGGACAAAACCATTCAGACAAAGGCTTCCTCCTAAATTTAAGTTGCATGAGCTATCTGCTTCCCTGCCCTAAAACAACCCCTGAACAGAAAGACAGTTCAGGTGAAGTTAGTAAGCAAGAGGGACCTAGGCAGCACTACCATCAACAGCAGAACAGCACTGCTCGTGGCTGCTCCCACATCACCCCAGGGCCAGGAGACACCTAGCCAGGGTGAGCATAACCCACCTGCAAACCCCATCAGCCTGAGAGCAAGAACTTCCCAATTTTGCAGAAGCAGCAGTGTCCACCAGAGGATGGGCTGCTGCTTGCCCCAGCAAGTGTCCATCTGCTCCCTGTGTCTGAGATGGGGGAGCTCCAAGAGCTCTGACTCACAGACCCTGCACTTGCAGAGAGGTCCTGAGCACCCCAGATGTGCACGCACGGGGAAGAGCCACGTTGCTGGTTTGGTAGCTAATGAGGACAAGTCTGTTGTCTTGTCTTGACACTTCAGGAAAACAAAATGCAGCTGGTTCTTCCCAAACTGATCTACTTCCTAGGAGAAATTATCGTAATGAGGACACTGCTCAAGGGTTCAGCACAGATGGGGCTTTGAATTTTAAGCAGAACAAAGGGGCAAATGTTACATGGCATGGTAGCCCAGATTTCAACAGAATCCACTGCCTTCAGGCACCCATCAGGTCAATCCCAGAGAAGTCCAGAGCTATGCATGATCAGGAGGAGGACTATGGGGGTCTTGCTATTCAGTATCTGCCAACAAACAGACTTTGCTCCCTGCCATATTTACCCTAGCCAGCCAGACTTAGCTTCATATTGTTTCTTCTGGCCAAGGAAGAATAATTTAACTCAGGCCTGGGAGCCACCAGTTTCCACAGGTATGGAGAACAGCGGTGCTGTGGTGAAAGCCCTTTCTCCTCTCCTTTGATCCAACATCATCAGGTCTCTTATTTCCTGCTTAGTTATTCCTATGTGGGATCCCACAGGACTCCTGCCTCCACCTGGAAGGAAAGAGCTCCATGCCTTCCAGAGACATCACTACGACTTTGCCTTGCAATATACACGCTCCTGAATTAACTGGTGCCCAGCCCCAGCAGCACTTCTCACCACAGAGAGCTGCTTTGCAAATACTTCTATCGCACACATTACCCACAACTTTTCTCCTCTGTCAGTGCTGCCTGCAGCCTTGTTTTAAAGGTCTTGCTCCCATTAAATGCACTCAGAGTCAAGATTCCAAGCCCTGCAGCAGACTGAACTGCCTGCTTCAGACTAGAACTGTAAGCCTGTAACAGATCTCTTTCCAGAGAATAGTCTGCAAAAAACATAATTTAAAAAAAAAAATTCATTACATTGTAGGTACTTTAAGTTTCCTGGCCCTACCCCATTGCAATTTCTTGGGAGTGCTCACATTAACATCCACCATCCCTTTTGAGCCACAGCACTAAGCTTCAGGAGACTGGGAGAGGCTGTCTCCCTTTAGAAAGACCAGCTGGTCCAAGAGGAATGGCTTTGTTTAAAGTTGAGCCAACCTCATAGGCTAGAGCAGCCCAACCAAACTTGTGTCTGTTGCTTCAGGGCTGGGAAATCCAGCAAGGTGCTGACTCACCAGAAGGAGGTGCAGCAATTAAGACAGGCCCCAGCAGCAATGAAAGGCAACTCAGCAAGCAAAACATTAAAAGGTGAAATGTTTACGTTTCCTTAAGTGATTTATCTCCAGGATTCTTTGTTAAGCTCCTCTGTTCCTCTTGGATCAAATAAACTCAAGGGCTTTCCACATTACAAGAGTGTTATTCCACCTGAACATTGCACAGCTCTTCTCAGCAGCTCCTTCCTTCTTTGCTGCAGTGATGCCCTTCCCAAACACACATATGCTCCAAGAACTTGGTGTGTGGGTACCCTGGACAGTTAAAGCTACAAAACTGGTCTTACATCAATGGAATAAGCCCTGAAAAGCAGTTAGAATTCAGAATACTTTTCCCCTTCTGTCCTCTAGTGAAGAGGTCTACAGCTTGGGTGGTGTTGTGTGGCAAAATTTAGTACAGCCAAGAAGCCAGGCTACTCTTGTTCAACGGGGCACTAATGTCTTGTGTCTTGCTTAAGAGTATGTGACCCAGGGCAGCCAATCTCTCCTTCAGAGTTCCTCCAAGTGCCTCCAGAGGCCCCTGTGTCAACTAAGACATCATGAGAAGTGTTAGGTGTGTTTACTCTTGAATTCAGACTTACCAAAAAGACATGATCAAATATCTGCGTGGGGCTGTCCATCTGCCCAAGTATCACTATCATTTCATTGTCAATGAACTCTTTGAACTCCCGCAGGTTACACACCATCTGCATCTCCAGCTCTGTACGTATCTGGGTGGGAAGGAGGAACACAGGGAAGCCATCAGAAGGTTTTGTTCTGGCCTTCCTTCACAGCATGAAGTACAGAGCTCTCTAAACATGCACAAAAGCACTGTTGCTCCCTCACCACACACCTCTTTTGATGTGATGTTCTCCAAATCTTTCTGCATCATGATCTCCCTTAACTTGGTCTTAATTAGCCGTTCCGTGCGTTCCCGCTCAGTTGGGCTGTCAGAAGAAAACAACAGAGTCACTAGGAGGGGAAACCAACTGGACTCATGGCACTTTCAAAGCAGGTATTGTATAGACTGGATGCTCTGCAGAGTCTCAGATACTCACATTACTTCCCCTGAGCTGGAGGGAATTCAGGTGACTGTAAAGCCCAGTTTAGATTCCCAGTTGTGTATGAAAGTGACCAACTGAATGCGCCTAATCCATTGCAGTCATCCAGAGTACCTCTGGTATTTGGTAAAATTTAAATTGGGAAGGCTGCATTATACTCTCCGGAGCAATATCGCAGTCTCCCCCTACCTTTCTTGGAAAGGTAACAGCTCCAAAGCTCCTTACATGGAGAGACGAGGGCAGCTAAGCCTCTGTGCATTCCTCCAGCCTCTGCTGCCAGGGGCCTTATCACCAGCTGCAAAAATAGCCTGACTAACACCAGGGGAAGTTGCACCAGAGCAGCAGCACTCCCATCTCGCCCATCGTCTTTAGAAGGGACTCTCACACCACCTTTCCCTCTCTCTGGAAGGCGGCCAGGATGGTGCCTGCACAGACCCTTCTCTGCTTTACAAGGGTCCAACTGGTGGGTCACAAATAAAAATAATGAAAGTTCCCGGTCCTTTTAACCTCATGCATTATTTCAGGACTCAATTAAGAGAACGTTGTCTAGGTGTCCCCAGGAAATCACTCAACTCCTGCCACCAGGCAAAGGGTGGGTCACATAAAATTTATATATGAAAAGCTACAAGAGAATATTAATCTGACAGCCTGCCAAAACTTTTCAGCCACTCTCCCTGGTACATTAAAAAACCATCAAGTGTGAAGACTTGTTCACAGCTGAGCAACTGCTTAGCATTATTATTCACTCAGTGCACTCCAACAACAGGAAATATCCGAGAGCATAAATCAACCGATGGCACTATTATACTGGGAAAGCAGCTGGGGCTCATGAAATCATTTCTTCTGCTGCAAACCGGGCAACTAAGCCCTCACACTTGGCATCACATCTGGACACAGACTACCTTTGAGGTTATATGGTATCAGTACCATCAGCAATTACTAATTACAGGGCTTGTAAACTTTGAATGTTGATGCAGCCTGTAAATTTTGCCTTTCCAAACTATCTACTTATCTGCCTCAGCCACTGTTTTGGAGCATGTGTTGCGAGACAGCCAAATGCAGAGCTCCTCAGAATGATGAAAAACTGAGCCAGACCAACTTACACATCTGTGAAGAGGGCAGGCGAGTCGGGGCGGTGGGACTGGACATCTTGCATGGCATTCCACTCATTGACAGACGACTGGTCGGAGTTGATATGACTCTCATAGTAACTGACCCACGTGAGGAAAAGGCTCCCTGGGTAGTAATTGTTGCTCCGTGCCACCTCACAAGCCTTATGTAAACTCTGCAGAGCAGACCTGGAAAGGGAAGAATTCTTACAGGATTATAATGTCTCCCTCAGGCTGGTATCGAGCACGAAGCAGCAGCCAAATCCAGGATGTTGCTCACATCCCATCAGTTGGTACAAACCCCAGTGCTATATGCCACAGCCCCCAGCACTGAGGAGGAGGGCTGTCCTGCAAGGGTGTGGATAACCACATGCTGCAAGAGCTTATGTGTCTTCACTGAAGTATGCCAAGAAAAGCCCGGAGAGCAGCAAAGGTGCCCACAAATCAGAGGGTAGAGGCACCTGTGTCTCTGGCTTCAAAGCCTGCTACAATTACCTAAGCCATAAATAAGATGCACAGAGTTTGTATCCAAGACAAGGTGCTCTGACAGCTCCTACTGCACCATCAGCTCGCCCAGGTGTAGGACAGGGACACCCAGGAATGAGCTGTGGAGAGCAGCACACCCAAAGGCTTCGGCCTTGACTTTAGTGAGGTGTTTAGGTGTCTGGCCTCTCTCACTGCACGAGGGATGTCAGAAGTTTCTTCAGCTGCTGCTGGGAAACAAATCCCCCTCTCCTATTTTTAGCTTGTTTTAAATCTTTGACTGGGATCAGAAGGATCCAGGTCAAAATCACTGGGGTGACCACAGTAGCATGACACCCTGACAGGCGATGTATTTCTGCAATGCAAAGAAGCTTGTGACAGAAATACTTTCCTGGCCACTACATTCTTACATGTGCCACCCTAAAAGGCAAGAAAAATGCAGGCAGCTTCTCTTTCCTTCTCACTGTCACAATGAACATGTCTCACTGGAGACAGACACTCCTAAAATATGCACAGTGTGGATTTCCTTATTTATGACAAATTTAAAAAAAAAAAATTATTTCAAACACACGCTCAAAGCAATTCTGCTTTGGAGATATTCAAAGCAACAACCCTTTGCAAGAAAAATTACCTTATTCCTTCCTGTCCCCAGCTAAGAGGAGGTGTTATAAACTCACTGCTGTACACCAGCACTGGCACATTATTTTTTTTTCTTGGGTATCAAAACTTCCTTCCCAGTCTCTGAAGGAGACTTCTGGTTGCTCAAGTAGGTCTCAAGATACCAATAACACAAAGCAGCACCTGCTTTTTAAAAGCTCAAGCAGCCAAAACACTGCTTGGTTAAAGGATCACTGGGACAGATTATAGTAAGTACTCACCACATTGCCTGTACAGACACTGGCTTGAATATATGAACCCTGTTATCTGTTGATACGCTGAACCCTCTGGAGAGAGGAAAAAAAAAAAGCACAGTAAAAATGTGTCCCAAAAGCAATTTTTCCGTTAATAATTGATAGTTTGTAGCACGTTAGAACAGCAAAGGAATAGCCCTATGCATACACTGCTGAGTTCAGCTAGCAAACAGATCAAAATAGCACGCTAAAAGCTCTAAGATAACTTTTTAAAGCAGCTGCTGTTTGGGAACGAAACTAAGACAGTGGGACAGTGCTGGGCTGTGCTGTTTACCTTGGCAACACACATTCAGTGCCACAGCTGGGAGCAACAGAGTGCAGCTAAAGTGATCCTGGGGCAGCTACCAAGGAAAGAAAAGTCATTCCACGCACTGTACTGGAGAGCCCTTGTAACAGGCACAAACAGGAGTCTGCGAGTCAGGTGTCTATTTGGCAGAGAAACATCATTCTTACTCTATGTTGAGCCCAACGCTGCTGCTGCGAGCGCCATGGAGGAACACATAATAGGATCCCTTTAAGGAGCTTTCACTACACACCCACTCACCAGTAAAAGCTCCTTTACTCCAGCTTAAACACACACACGAGCCACTGTCTCAGTGTATGTTTATTCATTGATAAGTCAATTATTGGTGTTCCCTGCCACAACCACCGTGATTTAGGACCTTTGAGCCTACTAACCCCAATACAGGCAACAGCAGGAGGTCTGCTGGACCTGTAAGGGCTCTGCAATCACTTGGATCCTTCTCCATAGACTGTGAACTAAAACGTGGAGACCCTCTGCTACTAGAACATACAAAAGACACTCACCCATCCCCGTCCAGGTGAATCAAGGTGTCACTCCACAGCGGCAGCACCAAGCCCATTGTACAAGTGCTACTGCAGTAAGAAAGAGAAGGTCAGTTCACCTACTACAGCACCACACGATTATTTAGTTTCACAGCAACAGCTGCAGATGTTTGCACTCATTAGTAACAAAATGAAAAGATCCCACTGCTGCTTCAGGGACAAACAGAACAAGTGTCCTTCTACAGGTGTCTGGCAAGGATCGTTAACCAGATACAGGGTACTCTTTCAAGTAAGCTTAAAGGGTTAACATACACCCAGGAGAAGAGTAAACAGGACTCAGAAGCAGCAAGCTTTCTGCAGAAGGTCAGAAGGGGCTCACAGTCTCCAGACAGCTCAAGGCTTTCTTTACAGATTACTCCCTCTCAGGCTTGAGTGGTTTGGTTCTAGCTCTGATGTTGCAATCCACAGCTTTGTTTTCTTGTTTGTCCCTCGGCCCCAGCTGCTGGGAACTGTGATCAGTCTAATCTAATAGCAGGGTGAACTGGCAGCATGGTAGGTCTGCAATCACAGCCCAACACCCCTTTGTTGACTCCTGCCCCTTCTTCCCCCTCCCACCCCTCAAGGATGAGCACAAGAGCCAGCAGAGACAGACACCTCTTGGCAAACCCACTCCTCTCTCAGCTGCCTCAACCTCTTTGCCCTCACTGTCACCTGCTTTTTGCAAGGCTGAGCAGAAAGCCAAGTTAAAAGCAGAAGTCAAGCCATGGGAAAAAAAGCAGGGGTGGGGGAACCCCAACATGACCTGCACCAGGTTGTCAAACAAAAAAGCTTACTCTAATAAAGCTGTAAAATTGGTCCATAATCAAAGCGGCATCTTGAATTGCATTCAGTTGCCTCCTGCTCTTACGCTTTGTACTAACTGCTCCCAAATTTCCACAAGCCCTAACACCCCCATCAGTTTCTGCAGCTCATGAGAAGTGGGGAAAGAGGGCAAGATTCGAGGCTTCAGAGGGTCAGCAGACACGAAGCCCTGGAAAGGCACACGCCTGGAGCGACTGGTGCCCAGCACACGGAGACACTGCGGCACACAGCTATTTCTGTTGACAACATGAGATGAGCTCATGGAAAGATGTGTTTTTAAAAGGCTTCCCAAGGTGGACGGGGTATTTTTAGTGATACCGTTCAGCAAGCACTTATCAGAGACCATAGCAACAAGTCTACATTGAGTTATAAATACCAAGTGGGCTAGGGGAGGGTGTATCAGACTGACCATCCAGAATCTAAGTAACTCTAGCAGAAAGCTAAAATGACCCTGCTATGTTATTAGAGACTGAATACCAACGAGCTCTCAGTTATCAAAGGTGGCTGTGCTGGTGTCTCACAGCCAGCAACAAGCTCTGAACTCACAGCAACCTGTGCAAGGACAAGTTATTCTTACCCTACTGCAAGAGCATCTCTGAGCTACAGCTGTGCACGCACGCCCAGGAAGGGAGCCAGAGGCAGCATCAAGCTGGTTCCCCCTTTTTAGCAGGCATCACTTGAACATCCAAATCAAACCACTTGAAATTAAGCACAGTGGCTGTTGAGATCATCAGGCTGATTGGAAGGCCATTTTTTATCCAAACAGTTCAAAAATATTTTCTAGTGACCCCGTTTACTGCCTGAAAGTAATTTCTACCGACTAGGTTCAATAGCAAGACTCATTCCTGTTGGGCTAGAACTAAGCGTGTGCACAAAACCTTCCAAAAATGGTTTGAATATCCAGGTTTTTCTTTCCCTGCATAGGCCAAGACTTAATTACAGCCCTTTAAAAGAGCCAGGTACCTCCATGCCCCCTCCAAAGTTCCTAGTGTCCTTTTCTAAACTTGAAGCTTCTGCCCATGAAGCTACTCGGAGGTGCTGCCTCCTGGCTTACAGTCACTCCAGCAGCAAAAGCTGCCTCCTAGACATATTCTGCAGCCTTTTGGAGAGGTCAGCAGCAATTTAAATAAATGAAGCAAAAGCACTAAACCCCGATGACATACTGATGTCTGGGGAGAACACACGCTGCACGAGATCTGCCATCAGCAACCCTGACATTCCCATCAGGTCCTTTGTGCCATGACCTCGGCAAGGGGCTGCCTAACAGTCACTTTCTTATTAGCTGCTCTCCTGAACCCTGATGTCCAGCTTCTCTAATTGCAGCTTTTTCTTTTCTTTGCATGCGAGTTGTCCCTGGTGTGCAGATGCAGGCCCTAGGGACCTCACCATTCAGAGACACTTAAGGGCACTTAGTGTCCTCACAAGCCTGAAGCTTGGAGCTGTGCTGTTGCCTTCCATTTTCCACATCCTCCTGAGAAATAAAAGGGGAATTCTAGGTCTCAAGGACAGTGTTAGGCTAGAAGATCCAAAGCAGTCTATTCCCAGAGAGCACAAACACCAGAGAATGGCTTCCACACATGGCTGAACACAAAGATTTTTCCCACCTGGATGTTGCAAGTACCTGTCATTGGAAGAAAAATCCATTCCTAGGACAATGCTCTCTTCGGTGTCTTGTCTGCCATTGGTGGACACTACCACCATGTATCTCGTGCGGTTCTGGTAGGTACTTTCCAGTCTTACAGCCTAAGGGAAGGAAGAGGAGAGATCAGGATTGCAGCCAGCAAAACACACACTATTACCTTCACGAACCACCTTTTCATGCTGAGTGACAGGCGCAGAAGCGGTGATGCAGTTTGCACTAGTATGGATGGCCCATACTTCTCATCTGGGCAACCAGCAGAAGAGGGGCAAGTGACTTAATTCTCTCACACAATGCTTTCCTCAACAGCAGGGATGTTCCCAGTGCCTTCTGCACACCTTGCTGCAGACCTGCTCTGTCCCACCACTCTTGTGTTTAACCAGCAGCCTACAAGGCTGGCTGCCACAGTTCTCCGACTGGTCCCAGTCTGGGGAGCTTCATGGAGAATTACACGTTCAGCAAGACAGATGGGTACTGAACATGCTCTTCATCTCTCAGAGGGCTTTGCCCAAAGAACAGGGGCTTTCCTTTAAACTACTGTATGCTACAACAGCTCCAATGAGAGCTTTGCACTACATTCCCAGGCAGCTGGACAGACAACTAGGACCTAATTCATACGTGGTTTCCTGCTGGTCCTTTGAATTCTTCTAGCAGGTTGCTCAGTAGCGAAGCAACCTTATTGTCTTACATCCGGCAGGGAAGATTTCCCTATGGCTAAGTTGTACCTGTGGTTGGATTCAGATTGCCCAGAAAAAGCAAGTCATTGTGCCTCACTGCTCCTGCCATAACCCAGTACCAAAAGTACACGTCACCCAGTACGAAAAGAGAGATCTGGCAGGACTGGAGGAGGCCTGAACTTCACCCCAAGCTCCCCCAAACCAAATACTACCAACAACATTCAGAAAGCAGCTGTGCAGCTAAGCTGTGAACGTCAAACCAACACTGAAGCTCCTGAAAAGCAACCCTGAAGTGTAATGCTCCTCCAGAAACCATGAGGAAGCGAGAACTGAAGTGACTCCAGCAAATCTTCTCATAGACAGACTGCTGGTTAGTGAAGAGCCCAGGAAGGGGAGCCCAGCATTTTAGGTTTTGCTGATAAACATCTGCAGCCTTTACTTGCAAAGCCTTCTGGACTCTGTTCCAAGCTGTTTGCAGTTATTTTAGTCACAGGAGAAACCAGGACATCCCTAGAAAGGAAGTGTCTTAATTATGTCTACTAAATCTTAACTTTGGACAGCCTAATCCAACCCCAAGATGCTGTCTGGCTTCAATGTTTACCTTAGTGTTTAACTTGAACTTTGAGCAGGGCCTACAGAGGGCAAACACGGACAAGAAGGAGCCATCACAGCTGTGGACAGGCTGTGACATCCTGCAACAGGACCCAGGTGCCAAATTCCTTGTGACCCAGCGGTTGAAGCTCAAAATGGTGTTTGACACCCTTCACAAACTGAACCTGAATTCCTCAAACACCAGCAGCCCTCCTGAGCTACTGCTTGTGTAGACACTTCTTGGTGGCCCATAGGGGTTCATGAGCTCAGACAGCCCAGTTTAAACAGTCATTTCATCTTCAAAATAGAAGGTCACAGAATAACTACTGTGTGGGATCTCTCAGGAGCAGGCTGCTTTTCCCAGTATGCTCCTTTGGTTCTTTCTAACATGGTCCTGAGGCCCAAGGAAGTCCCCTCTGACCTCCTCACACCTCACCTGTCCGCCAACCAGTAAGTCTTGGCCACAAGATGTGGCGGAGTCTACAACGAAGGTTAAACCAGCTAAAACACAGCTTGCTACTTCACTGGAGTGCTCTGTTGCAGGAGACTATGCTGAGAGCAGCAGAAAAAGCTTCCTGGTGGCATTGCAGGAGCAGCAGCTCTAGTGATGGGGCCAGAATAGCAAGTACAGGCAGGAGATGGCGTTGACTGCATCTTCTAGACTTGTCCAATGGGACTGAAGACTAACAGAAACTACCCAAATGCTGATGCCAGCCAACAGATGTGCTCCGCACAGCAAGAGACTGTGCCCCACCCCATCTCTTTAGGATAAGTCATGCTAAAACCAGTCTTATTTTCCTTCTTGCTCCTTGAGTCACTGGGATTCCTTTGGGAAACATGGAGGATCCAAGTGGTCAGGCCTTCAAGGTGTGAATTCTGCCAAAGATGAGTGTTTCTACACTCATCTTGTAGTGTAGCCACTTGTAGTGAAACAGAAAGGGTGCTCTTCAACCTAGAAGAGCAAGCAATCACCAAGGTCTTGGTGGTTAAAATTACCTACATTAGGAACCAAACCTCAAACAGAAACAAAGACTGGCCTAAAACGAGAGCAGGAGGACAACAGCTGCCCTGTGTCCCGAGCATCCACACGTGAGCTCTGTCCTGCTTCTCTTAAGGACAGTCCAGCAGCAAGAGGATTAATGTAATCTAACTTACTTGGCTAAACCAATTTGGCCAGCAATAATGGGAAGTATGGTCTTAATGTAAGCCCCTTTAGAACATGGCGAGACAAACAGCGGACAAAGGTCACAGCTTCAAGTCATTGGGGTAGGACTTTCAGAGGACCACTTAAGAGAAGCAGGGCATGGCTTATCATGGCTCTCTAGATCCAACACTTAGGCTCTTACCACAAAGCAAAGGACCAGAACTGGAGCAGATGATGTGTTTTGCTAAATTTACTAGATAACACACCAGCAACTTTGACATTCTTCTAAACCAGCCAACTTCAAAAATTACTACTGCTACTCCAACATGCCCATCAAATGACAAATTGGGCTCTAACCTTTTCAGTGAGCTCCAGTTCACATGCTCACCCAACAGTCAGAGCACACCAAGTTAAGTGGTCTGATACCTTTTAAATGAAGATATTTGAAATCACACTCATTCGAGGGAAGATGACCTAAATTTAGGGACCATGATGAACTGGAAGGTTCTTTCAGGGGAGTTGGACTAGATGGTCTCTACGGTCCCTTCCAACTCTAAAAAAAATTCAGTGAAATTCTCACTAGCTCACCTACACAGAGCTACCTTCCTCCTCAATTTGGGGATGTTATTTACAGTCTGTTCACAAACAAAGAAGATCTCTGTAGTCCTTTCAGGGCCAGCAACACTTTTTCTAGTTTTAGACTCACCTAAACACAAGCCAACTTTATCTTCTGCTGCATTCCTGTTTCATCAGAAATGTGATGCGGAATCTTACCAGCCCTCATGAACCACACATTCCAAGAGGCAAGTTCATAGTGACCTTTCATCTTTTTCATGCCACACGAGAGTAGGTGTCTCATACAAGAACACATTTATCATTGGGATGTTTGATTTGAAGTCAAAAACAGTGCCCAACTTTTTTGGAGTCTTTTACTATTAAACACATACAACAAACAAGTCTCCACTCTGTTAAGCTACAGGAATACGGCCAATCAGTTTGTACACTTTAAACTCATTTTCCTCTCCTTTCTACTGATCTTACACTGGTATCTTGCTCTAATCTTGCTCTAATGGAAGGCTAAAAAACCCTGCCAATAGCTCCAACAGAAGCAAGAGCTGGTCCAAATTTTAAGTGTAGGTTTTATTAGATTCCTCTGCTGCCCTCTGAGCTGTGAAGTCTGCCCTCCGAATGACAGCAGCCAACACAAGAAGAGAATGCATTTCTGTCAGTAATGTTTACATTTCAAATCTCATTTGTATTTACTATTTTATGAGAGAGTCTATTGCAGCTCTGCACACCCTTCGTTCGTCAAGAATCAATTAAATTCAAGTAGACTATCGAACTTAACCTCATGCAAGATTTCAGCATTCCAAATGTAGCTCTGAACAAAAGGTTTTATGTCTCAGCCCACAAAGTCCTTATTCAGCTGTTAAGGCTAATTTGTCCCAAATCACACAATGTAGCTAGTGATATTGCTGAACAATGACTTGTTCAATAGCTTCCAACGTTCTAACCCTGTCTCAGATTCTGAAAAGCATTTAGAACCCCCATTCCCATCACTTTCACTGAAATGTCAGTGACAGCAAGGTGTGCCTAACAAAGTTTAGGAGTATATCCTTTAGTTTGCTTAAGACAAAATGTTTCCAGTGGTCACTTTTAACATCAGAGGATTCCATAGTAATCTTGGCTGTTTCCTAGCTATATTCATAAGATCAGTCTGGCTCCAGGGCAGCTCAGGAGGATTCAGCAAGCCAGAGGTGCCAGAACACCACTTCTGATGCTGGGCATACGTTGCTAAGAAGCACCAAGACAACACAGGAAAGAAACTTCAGGCTACTGAGTGAAGAGATATGCTCAGTCATGCCTGACCTTCTACAGCACTTCAATATGTCCTAGACAAACTCCTAACTGCTCTTCTTGGGCTTCTGGAGGTCCTTAGGACAGTGTATCAGTGCTATAAACAGCAATGTCTAACTTTCATTGCATCAATATAGAAGGTAATAATCCAGAAAGGCAGAAGAGACAAGGTTCAGCACAACTGCATACCTACATGGGGATCCTACATGCACCTTCCTGATGAGCCATGGCCTTTTGGGATGCAAGGAGTTAGGAGAGCAGAGTGAGGAACATAAATAAATTAACATGGAAGACCAGGTGTTCATGCTGGTCAGACATAAGTCACCTACTCTTGATTTAAACAGGACACCAAACTAAATTACCCAGCTTCTCTCGTAATTGTTCAAGTACTTTTTGAGAGTTTAAGTACTCAGTACTTGGTTCAAAGATAGTCTTCTAGGCATACAGGCCTTGCATAATTAGCTGCTTTTCTACCTTTGTGGTTGCACCCAAACCCACTGATGAAACCACTCAAACATAACAGGCACCACTGCTTTCATGAGTTACACAGGTGTATTTGTCAAGTGGAACTTAACCTTTACAGTCGTTAACAGCAGATAAGCAAAAAGCCAGCCTACCAGTCTGATGTTGTCTTCTGGGCGGAGCAGGATGAACATGGCCTGCAGGTGTTGCTGGAGATCCCCTGTAGGCAAGAGGGAAAAGTGAATGCACAAAAATAGCTTTTAATCACATGCAAGTTCCAGGCTGTCCGGCCTGAGCGAGCATCCAGCAGAAACCAGACACATCAACATGAGCGTTGTCCCTTCCACCCACTCAGAGATGACAAAACTCCATCTCTTTGGAGTCAGCTGCTCTTTACTCCATGTGCTCACCTGTTCTGGTCCTACCATACTCTCTCCTGCTAAATCCCGTTATCTTTTTCAATAAAAAGCCTCTCACTACTCTTTGTTCCTTTAAAAGACAAGGCAAATTAGGTAGAAACAGACCCCACGCCGTGGATCAACACCTGGATTTGAAGATTTACACGCTTCAAATCAGGAATCTGCCCCTTTTTTTATTTTAACACCAACTCATTACTTAGTACAGAACGACTACCTAAATAAAAGTATCCCTTTTGAATTGAGATTTAGTCTCATGTCAGAGCACCACATATGCTTATGTACCAACCCCACCCAAAAGTGGCTAAGAACTGCCACCTGGAAAAATCAAGCACCTGAAATTTTTCCTAGAAAACATTTGCTACACTTTTACTGTGAGGCTGAGAAAAAGCTGAAAGAAAGAGGAAGGAAAAAAATAATAGAATAAAAAAAAAATCAGTCACAAAGTAACTTTAAAGAGATGAATGTTCCAGGTTCCTAAAGCATCAAGCATTTGAAAGACAAGTGAGATACCTTTCTGTTGGTGCTGCAACAGGGACTTCTCAGCGCTACTCCCCAGCCCGTAGGGAGCCAAGAGCATCTCTGCTGAGCAAGCACGTTCCCTTCTCAGTATCTGCAAGCACTAACACCCACACAGGCTGTTTTTTCCAATCACTACCTGGAAAATTAATCTACATTCTCAGAAGGAAGAGTGCAAGGCTGCCAGGTGGGTGGCACAGAAGGGGAATAAGAGGGGAAGCTCAGTTTAGGCAACACTGCAGGGAAGAGCATGAATGCTGGAGGAAGTATTCAGCATTTTTCTAGGAAGGTGGACTAACTTTCCTGATCTCCCTTTCTAATTCAGAGGTGCTACAATATGTGCTATTCAGAAATAAGGAAGCCTTGGGTATGGAGCAGCATCCACAAGTGTCACGTAAGGGATGGGGAAGAAAGGAAACACTGCCCAGCGAGAGCATGGTACCCAGTTTCCAAATGATTTTTATAGCTGGTGAAAAGCAGGGCTGAAGGGCTGCTGAGGGCTCTCTCCTGATGGGTCAAGCTAGTGTGGAGTAGTCTACACATTCCCTGCTCTCCTCTTCCTTCCTCCCCCAAACACATTTTAGCATATGGAGAATGAGTCAATGCCCCAGGACTACATCTTAACTGGGGGTGGGAAAAATTGAGGCACTCTGTAGTGCTGGGGAAGTCACATCATACAAAGTACCAGTGGTGACAAGCACCTGAGGCTGCTTCCTGCTGAAGGACATTGTTCCCAGTGCTGGAGTGGCCAGCACGTGCCTCCCTGAATAGCAATTACTTAGGGAGATAGGCAACACAGGAAAGGTCAGCTCATCCATCGGATGCTTGTCCTCCCAGGGGTGCTGTGGGAGACAGGATTTCCCCACGTCAACACCAGTGCAAACTCCTTGCTCAGTTCCAGCTGCTGGCGTGGTGGGAATCACCGAGAACTGGACTCAACAAGCAAAGGTCCTTCTGCTTCAGATGGCACCTCCTGCCTGTAGCCTGGAAGAGTCCAGAAAGTATCTGACTCATGAGGTGTTCACACATCTCAGGCTTGAAATGGAAGATGCTTCACCTCAGTTTTACCCTCTCCAAACTGTAACAGTTCCCATCTATTGATACCAGCAATTCAACATTAGGAATCACTTTAAGAAGTGAAGTTCCCAGAGTTTAAAAAAAAACCAAACCTAACACAAAGCCAGGATTACTGGGTTATCTCAATACTTGAAAAAGGGAGGAAGTTTCTAAGACAACCCTTTCTGCAAGGCTTAGGCAAGGAGTTCCACTATCCCTCATCCTCAGAGAGTTTCTTGCACTGAGTTCCCCAGCCCTCCCTGCCAGCCTTGGGAGCTCCAGAGCTGGAAAGTAAAATATTCCTTCCTTGGCCAGCTTTAATCGACTTGCAGCATTTCCAGCCCCAAACACAAGGCATTCTGTAAACTTCCTGGATTAAGAAAATAGCAAAGGCAAGGTTTTAGCATGCCAGAATCAGCACAAAGATATCACATCCTGTCCTATGAAGGGCTGTTGGCCTGGCTGGCATTCACGGCACGGCTGCTGCTTCCTATCACATTGTCCAGCCACCAGCAGATGCTTTTGTTTCCTCAGAGCTGACAGGGGAGGTGCAAAGCATCAGCTGGGGCAGGATCTTAAAAGTGATTTACAGTATTCCAGAAACGGCAAAAGCCCCAGGAAAGCTGTGTTCTTTTCTGGCCTCCCAGCATCCTTGGGAGCACGAAAGCAAGCCCACCAGCCCAGAGAACACAGCCCGTTTGCCAGGTGGCACAGGACCCCCCAGCACGAGAGCATGGACAGCTGGTACCATATCTAGTCAATCTGCCAACTACTTGATTTCCATTGCTGAAGATGATACGATTAAAAGGAACGGGTGCAGGCACTAATTATTTCCTGTTATGCATTTACTCTTTCTGCTGGATCCCAGCACTTCTGATGAATTAGAGAGGCAGGTCAGAAAGGTTAGTCAACCTTCCTAGAAGATGCTCTCGTAGCCACTTAAAATGCTATTGCACCCATAGGCAGCAATTCCATACTGGAAAGATATGTCCGCTCTCCACCCCCCTTCTAATTTTGTGTGCCAGAGATCAGTCACCACACACACGGGAATGAAAATTGAGCACGGATTATCAGAGTCCGAGAAAGGAGAGCGTTTTCTTTGCCACGGGCTCTGCCAGTGACCGATTCACCCCTCAGAGCTGCACTCTCTACACCACTGTTTTTAATTTTGGTGGCACAGATGTTTTGCTCAGGAAGGTGACACACCAATCCCTTGGCGTCCGGTCTGCCAGCATATATGGTACTTTAGAAAAGTTCACAGAGGTGAAAAGACTGTGCAAACTCATACAAAGGTCTCTTTTGAGTGAAATCTCCCATCACCATAAAAAAAAAACCCAAAAACCGTACCATTCACATCACTTGACAAGCAGGGAAACTGAGGAAAGGACAAGTACTGCTGCCTCGTTAAATCTCTCCCTATAAACTGAAGGGACAGGAATAAAAAGTCTTCCAGGAACAAAAATCCCACCCCTTAGGCAAGCCAGCCTCTTACATACAAAACATCTTGCTGTAAGCAATTACACCACAGCAGATTTGCTTTCTTGGCAACCTGGTTTCTAAAAGCTCTGGGCTGAATAGACAATCGACTGTTTTCCACCAGGGTCTCCAGACCTGATGTAAGAGGCAGCAAGAGAGACTCAGAGCTGCCCCCATCCAGCGGGTCCCCTCTGAGAGGCAAAGCCAAGACAGTGACTGCCCTGGGCTTCAATTGTGCAGAGGAATTTGGAGAGAATAAAAACCCAAGATAGGTCAAGATAAACTTTTAAAAGACTGCTGAGTCTGCTTTCAGGATGAAGACCATTTCACTTCAGTCTCAATTAGATATGCCAGCTTTAAATTACCTTTTAGGACAATTTATTTTCTTTTGATAAGTGGTAATTAATGCATCTCATTCCAAGAAATTTGGGTATTGCTTGTACTACGTCTGAGTGGAAGTGTATAATTAATTGCCTTTTGACTTCAACTCTTTCTATCAAGTTGTTGGTAAACAGATTTTGAGGTGGACCAACCATCAGGTAGGTAATTCTGCTAGATGCAGAGCTGGATGACAGTCTGACAGTATAAAAGAAATCTACACCTGGAACCAAACCAAATCACCTTTTGGGGGACACTTTTTGACAAAGAAAGTTGACTCCAGCCTCTCTTCTGTCTGTCCCATATGCAAAAATCTGAAGGTCTCAATGATATTTCTTTCCTGTGGATTGTTTAATGGAAGGGAAAATCCCCACACTATCTGATCCCTGTAAAACACCACCAGTGAATAAGCACCATATACACAATGAAAAACAACCTACGCTGAAGTGTTTGAGTTTCATTATTCGGACTGATTTTTTCAAACAAAGAGTCAAAGCAAAAACACAAATCAAACTTTCAGCAGATAACGGGGGCAGAATTACCAGTGACTCGTGTTATTCACTCTGCTCACATGTCTGAAAAGTCACACTGGCTTTGCTCAGAGGTTTCTTCATCACCACATAGAGGTGAGTCTCCTCCCTTTCCTCCATCATAATCAGTTACTTTCAGACGGGGAAGTTCAGTTACTCATCCCGTATCATAACCCCGAGTTTCCCAGCGCAACACATGAAGGTTTTGATGGTGATTCTCCAGCTCTTCCCTCATGTAAAAATTAGAGGATGATATTTTGGGAGGCAGTTGTTGTCAATTCTCTGTGACGTCACGATTGCTGCCCTGATGTCACTCATCTTTTTGATTTTGTCAGTTAAACAAGAAAGTACTGAGATATTTTTATTTTTTTTAACCAGTATTAATATGGAAAATCTTGAGACCAGCAGGTCTCGCTTTAACACACACCCAGTATAACCAGAAGCGTGCGTCACTGGGTGAGAAAGAACTCAAGAAAGGCTGACTGGGAGAGAAGATGGGGCCCCAGTGGTGGGACATGAGGTGGTACCTGCGTGCTTGTTGCGCCTGTGACTGATCCTGGGAGTAGACGACCCATTTCCCCGCGGCAGGAACAGAGCTGCACCTTTCACTGTCAGGAAGCTTTCGCTGATGCTGCAAGGGAAGAGAAGGACACTGAGTAAGGACTTGAAAAGGAGAAGAGCAACAGAACAAGGAGGTTCAAGGCTCTGAATGCATGCTCTGTTCTTTTGCAGGGAAGCGATTTAGACAGAGTTGTTTTGTTGGTAAACAACTTCCAACCCGTGTAAGTTCTGCAAACATTCAAAGCATAACTGGAGAACAACCTGAACAGGGAAACACTGAGAAGCAGAATATATACCTGGTGCTGTTCTGCCTGCAGAGACAGACCCCAAGCAGGCAGAGGGGATTAACCTATGGCTGTATTTTTGATTTGAAACTTAGGATGGGATTCGCATTTCTAAACGGTGATGACTACAGCAATCCCACGCATCTCTCTAATTATGGATTCTGTTAACCCTGTGCTTTGTGGTTCAGACACAGCTGATGCCCTGCAGAAACAAATGTCTCCCTTTAGCAGTCAGCCAAAAGAAAATTAGTGTACATAACAGATTAAGAAATCATGAAACTACTGTCTAGGAGTTGTAGGATAATTAACTCTCAAAGTGAATTAACTAAGGTGAAACTGTAAAGCTGCTGAATTCAGACACCACTCACTGCCTTGATTTTGCCCTTTCTGTAGTCACATGAGGGGAGAGGTTTGTGGGAAGGGGTAATACAGAGTTCTCAATTCTGTGGAATAGCTGATATTTCAAGCACATCTTCCAGTGTTTCTCTTAGAGATGTTGTGGCTCATGGAAAAAGCAAGACTCACTGCAGATTTTGCAATTAAGCCATCCTGTTGCATAGTTAAGGGTTCCTGCTTTTCTCAAGAATTGATAAGATAGTCATACATGCTTTGAAGAAAGCCAGAAACAATTCCACAGTCAACAGGATGGTTGATGAATATGATAAGACAGGATGGGAGAGTCCCTGGCATCGTGCACCCCAGCAGCTCAATGCCTTGAAAAAGATGTTGGCTTGTTCTCTTCAACTGAAGAAGAGACTAGGAACTTCTCAGTTCCTTTCTCTGCTTAAACAAATACCAAACTTAATTATTTAGTCCCTTCCTTTAAGAGATGAGTACCAGGAAATTATAATAGAGTAAAAAACCCCACCATATATTAGAAGAGAGGCCATGTTACAAAATACAGGTGAATGCTAGAACATGTCAGGTCCCCCTGCTTCCCGGCCACCCCTGCTCTGCAGAATGAGCCCAGGCTAAATGCTGCCTGTGGGCTCCAGGGACACGTGTCAGGGGCTGCTACAGCCCCTCAGCAGGCATCCACCTGAACACAACTGAAGACAACAGCATCACTAAGACAAACGTCACCAAGACCCAGGGCACAGCAGGGCATGAGCCTGTGATCTTCCAGTTTCATGATTTGAGGTTGACCACTTCAACAATAGGCTTTGCTGACTACATTTTTATAGCTACAGGAATTACAAAAGCTTGTGTTAAAGCTGGGTTTCCTCCTAACCTCAAGCCTGTTTTGGGGCACTTCCCCATTTTCCTGGTGGGGATATAAAAAATAAAATAAACCAAATTTTCTTGAGCTCCAGCAAAGCAGATGCACACACAGAGGAAGACCTTTTTTAAGCCTGTAGCACATCCCACTGTTATGCCCTGTCTGTCATAACCTCAGCACTCCTCCTTGCTGACAAAGCTTCTCCCAGGACTATTTTCTAAAATTAGACCAGATGTCAAACATGCACTGGAGGTTTCACTAAAACCAGAATTTAAAAAAAAGGGAAAAAAATATAAATCACAAATGAAAATGGATCTGAGATCTTTACCTACGTTAAAGTTTAAAACACAACAAAAAAAAAATTTTAAATTCATTGGGCACATCCAGCACAGGTGTTTCCTCAGACCCTTCTTATATAAAAGTGTCTGACTGAGCCTTTCTAGCTTTTGGTGACACATAGATCCACTGAAAGCCCTTAAGATACATTATTTCTTAAAGCCTAAACCAGAGAAACACTGAGTTATGCTGAAACCACAAACTTTTAAAAAATAGATAATTTTTTTTTTAAAAAAGCGATCTTTCTCCCTCAATTAGCTCAAACATCTTTCGATCCATCAGTGCCCCGATGTCCCAAAAAAGGACACTTCTGCTTTCAGACTGGCACCCACAAGGGGAGTGGGGCAAGAGATCTTGCCCTGCTTTGCTGAGCCTCTCCAGGGACAATGAAGAGTGAGAAGACATTCTCTCATCCTCCTCCTTCCTTTACAATCTCACCAGAAGCAAATTAATTTCAGGCTGCACAGGAGGAAAAAGAATTCAGCAGTCACAGCCAGTTTTCACATAGTTAATTTTATCAGCAACACCAATGACTAATATTAGCAATCCTTTAGCCTGTGCCTGAGGTCTCCCCAGAAGGTGGAATTAGCAACTATTTTTAGTGGATAAAGCAGCACGTAGCTAGAGGGCTGGGAGGTTAAAAATCTCCTTACTTCCATCACTTTCCCTTATCACCAGCATTTTACTGTCGGCCACCTGCTTGAAAAAGAAACATGGGCAGAACTGAACATTGATTCCCATCAGATACATCCTTCCAGGAGGCCACCTTCTCTCCTAAAGCCACCGAGAGCCTTGTTTTGGGCCATTAACCGCAAGTGACAAGTTTTACTTGGTCAGGCCGAGGAAAGGGAATATTATTTTCCCTTATGGAGGGTTGGAAGAGCTGAAGAATGTGGCAAAGCAGATCATTTTTGTAGAGCAGGAAAGTCAGGCAGAGCAGGAGCCAGGGCAGGAGGTGACCATCATCACCCTTGGGGAAAAAAGCAGCTTGTCCTTCTGGGGGCACAGCACACTATTGGCACTCTCAGCATCACCAGCCACAGGCTCCTAACAGCAGGCACACAACACATCAGTATCCAGCACAGCTCCCCAGAAAAAAAACCCCCATAATTCACAAACACTCAGCCAAACCCTTGCTCTGAGATTCAAGCAGCAAATAACACCTTGGGAAGAAAGGCAAGAAGTTTATGGGAAAGCCCAAGCAGCTGTAATGATAACTATCAGTGAAGCTTAACTCTGTTCTTTTGGGAAATGCTAGTTTTGGGGCCTGTGATCTGCTAAAGGGACAAAAAAAAAATAAGCAACCACTGGCCTGGCATCTCCTGTACCACCCACAGCTGGCTGCTTCCTCTGGGTCCATCCTGGTCATGGTCCCATCCATGATCCTGCCCAAAAGCATCACATTCCAGGGCAGCATGACCTTTGGATACTAGCCCTGAGATGTAAGGAGGAGAGGATTCCTTCTGTAGGACACTAACAGAAGACTCTACTGTGAAATCCTTCAGAAACACAGAAGGTAGAAGAGATGTGCATGAAAAGTGCAATTAGAGGCTCAAAACATTTGTGGTCACAGCGGAGCTGAGCTACCATCCATTACTGATTTTACCCTGCTGGTAGCTCTGTGGCTCCCAAGCATAACCTGGGCTTAGAAATATTTCATAAAATCTGATTTTCCAGAGCTTACTGGAGCTTCCATGCTCTTTGAAACTATCTCCTGGAAACAGATCAGGTATTAAAAGACACTAAATGTGGTTAGGGGAGAAGTTGAGCCCAGGAGAGCAGAAAACAGAGAGCCAACTTGGCAAAGGTAACAAAACCGAGTTGTGTTTTATCCACACACCAGGCTCCTCCTCAGTCCTCTGTACGACAAGGTGGCTTTCTTCTGGAGAAGACTTACTTGGGACACATCTGTGGCAGGGTTATTAAAGCTGGAAGCACCCCCTCAGCACTGCAGCTGTGGGGAAAGAAGGCTTCTGTTCCATATTTAGCCCCTCTATCTCTGAAGTGAAGCAGCAACCTTGAGGCCACCAGTGATGTGCTACTTGTAATTCATTGCTCACTGGGAAGAGACCCAACACAAGCGGAAGACTCAAGCAACTCCAACAGAAATAGCTGCTTGTACCAATTTTTCTCCCAGGCAGAAAAGATTTTGCAGAAATTTGCAAAAGGCACATCATCATCAAAACTATTTAAAGTTCCCCTCAGAAGACCCGGTTTCTGAAGAGCAGTTCTCGTGCTCCCTGACTCGCTGCCCAGCGGCTGAGCTCCTCCTGGAAAACACTGCTTGGGTCATACCAAATTCTCATTATGCTACAAAATCAGGGAACCACATACAACTTAGAGATGGCAAATAAAGAGTGAATGCCCCCCCCCCCCCCCAGCTGTGACCCTGCACAGCTCTGCTCATTAATTACAAGTGCAAACACCAAATAAACTGTTTTGAAGACACAGAAGACAAAACCTTACTGGTTTATGGACTATCCCAAAGCAATGGCATAACGTGAAGCATCTGACATGATGCCCTCCACCCAAGGGGCTGCTCGGCTGGGGAGCTGCACCACTGGCCAGGACCTGGGTGAATCTGCACCACCCATCAGTTTTTAACAAAATATTCTTAGTCTTCAATGTAAAACACTCCAAAAGGAACCCTGTGGTCTTCCTTAGAAAGTATTTAATAAAGAAAGGAGAGAAAACCTTTTTAGAAGTAGAGCAAGGAAAGCAAAGAGGCACCTGAAGAGCTTCTGGCCATGTTTTATCCTAATAAACACTTAATTAAGTTATTGTGAGCCTGAGGATGACTTTCCAGGCGGCTCTACTTACTCATCCCAGCAGCTCCTTTCCAGCAGGCTCTGTCCTGCCCAGCCCAGCCCTTAATTGGGCACTCGCCAAGTAGCACAACCAACAGAGCTGGCACCATCCCCTGGAAGGTTCAGCTGGAGAAGTCCTCCCACCGCGTCCCCCTGCACAGCGCAGAGGAACGGGCCAGTGCGGCAGCGAGTGACCCTCCTCGAGCTGTCACCTCCTCACCAGGTGACACAGGCAGTGTGTCACAGGCAGTGACACAGGCACTGCAGGAAGGTCACATCCTCCTGTCCTGTCCCGTCCCCCCTCACCCTTAGAATGCAGGCATTAAAAAGCAACGGGATAGGGGAAACGAAGATTTCAGGTTACTTGATGTTTGGATAAAAGTCCACTACCTGTATTCTTTATAGAACTACAAGTGTAATTTCTCTGACAGCCTCCAGTATTAATTAATCAGAAATCCACAGAGAAGGGCTCCGAAGCAGCATCCTAACAGAGTTAATGAATTACAGCTCAGTGCTGGGAGGGCACTGGGATTTCTAAGCCAAGCCTGGCTCCAGCTGGAGCTCCCCATGGCAAGAGCATTGTGCAGCAGCCACGGAGGCTGCCATCTCCTGAGAAAAAGATCTTCCTAAAGGGCATCTCTTGGGCCACAACCACCACCCAGCACAGGCTCAGGAAGCCAGGGGATAACACGTTGAGCTGCCTGGCAGGACTGTGCTCCCCCAGGAAGGGCTTTGAGTTTCCAACCCATCTGCAGGATGTTCCCTCCCCCTCCTTAGAGCAAAAGCAAAAAATCAAAGAAAAGCAGAAAGGCTGGCTGGAAGCAGGCAGGCCAGTCTGACAGTAAGGAATAACACGAGTTAAGCCTGGTGTTGACTAACTGGAAGGACTCAGCAGCCCCAGCCCTGGGAATGGGAAGTGCCAATGCAGACGTCTGTACCAAGGGGCCGGGGGTTTCAGCCGGGAGCCAAACGCCGCTCGTGTGTGTGGCCAGAGGCAGCCCCCGTCGGAAGAGCCAGCAGCTAAACAGGCCTAGGATGGGGACAGCCCCCCTGCAGAAGAGTGTCTGCTAGGAACTGGAAAAAAATAATAAAAAAATAATCTTGCACACCTAGCTATTTTCCCTTGGTTTTAAGCCAGGCTGCTCCCTCAAGACCCCTCTGTCACTTTGCTCTACCACGAGCAGCCAGAGCGTGCTGCTGGGGGGAACACACATCCCATCTGCTGCCAGCTCAGCTCCACCACCCGCCTTTAATCCACAGGTCACAAAACTGAGAAAAAAAGACCAAGATTGAGAGGCTGGCAGGAGTGGTGTAGCAGGCGTCAGTGCTGAGCTCATTCCCGAGGCCGTGGAGGGAGGGCAGCCGGGGACACGAGCAGGCTCCTGCAGCCTGCCAGGACTCACCCTGCAAGAGCAGCAATTCCACCAGTGCCTGGTGTGGAAAAAGTTACAGGAGGGCAGGCCCAGCTGCCTGATGTTTTTCTCAGCACCTCAAGCCATTTCTCTCCCACTCCCCTTCCCAAAGTGGCTGTTTCCCTTCCTTCAGGCAGGCCCAGGGCTCCTGCTGCGGGACAGGCTCTCACCACCAGCCTCCCACACGCTTTACCAGCCACAAGAGAAGTCCTGGTTAATAAAGCATCGGTCCCCCAGCCAAGGGTGGCTGGGCACACGGCTGAGGGATGTGCAGCCTGGCAGCCAAGGGTGTTTCTCCATCCAACCACCCCCGTGAGAGCATCCCCTCGCCTCCAGCATCCCTCCCCCCTGGAGAAGCACCCAACTCTTTCACCCCCACTCCGGTTTGTTTTTCAATAAATAACATCCCCATTTCCCTTGCTTGCTTTTAAAAGCACCTGGTTTAGTAACTGCCAACAGCGTTAATGAATTTTATAGAGGAGAGTAATGTTTGGCTTCCAGTTTAAACTTTTGCTCCTAGGCAAGGGATGGAAGCACCTGGTTCTCTTCACACGACAGGCAGATCTCAGGGCTGTGTAAAGCACCAGCCACTAATAAAAAAAACCCAGTAAACAAACCCCCACCACAACAGCAGGGAAATGGAAAAGGCAAGGATAACTTCAGATTGCTCTACACAGACATCTGTATGAAGAGGGGCAGCTGGAAGCACACACGGACCAGTCCAGGCCTCTCTGATAGCCGAAATAGAAACAAACCCCAGTGCAGAGCAAAACAAGGGCCGTGACTTACCGAAAAGGGCTCTGTGACACTGTCACCCGAGGTGACAACACTGAGGGCAGGCAGAGAAAGGGGAAGTGGTTCTCCACAGAAGCCGTCTCTTGCCACTCAGCACTTTTGCAACTTAAGAAACAGCACGAGGAGAAAAACAAACAAAGCGTGGGAACCGGCTCCATCTCAGCTGTTTGACGCAAACTGCACTTTTTAGCAACATCTGCATTTGTGTCTTTTTTTTTTTTTTTTAATAAAGGAACTGCCTACAGCCGCTTCCTCTGCTCCAAGGTGGGGCTCCCTGGAGAGATAATTCAGCTGCAGTGACACAGACAGGCACAATCACACAGATCTGCAATGCCAACGGAAACCCGTTCGTACTGACTGATCTACTGCTCCCATCTCACCATGGCCAAGTCGTCCCTTGCTTTGGCCAAAGCAGGGCTGCCCAGAGCACATCACTCAGGATGGCAACCAGGTGGGTCTTGAAGATCTCCAGAGAAGGAGACTCCACACCCTCCTTGGGCAGCCTCTTCCAGGGCTCTGGTACCCTCACCCTAAAGAAGTTTCTCCTTATATTTGAATGGAACTTCCCATGTTCCAGCTCATACCCATTGCCCCTCATCCGCTGGGATGTCACTGGGAACCGCTGAAAAGAGTCCGGTTCCATCATCTTTCAACCCACCCTTTAGGTACTTGGAAACATAGGTAAGGTCTCTCCTCAGCCTTCTCTTCTCCAGGCTAGAGAGCCCCACTCTTTGAGCCTCCAATCCCTAAATCATATTAGTTGCCCCACACTGGACTCTCTCCAGTAGTTCCCCATCTCTCTTGAACTGAGGAGCTCAGAACTGGACACAACATTCCAGTTGCAGAGAAGATGCTGGGAGCTCAGCGCTGCTTTCCCACCCCATCCTTGCTGCTGACAGCTCTGGGTGGCATGTCACAGGGATGGTGCTGGACATGTTCTCCTACAGCAACACACACACACAGAGCCCTCCCCGGGCCACCCTGCACCCTGAACACAGGGTCTGAGAGACCAAGCAAACACCCCGGTGCTGAGGTCGGGCAGCGCACAGGCGAGCGAGAGGCACTGAACCATGTCCTCGCTGTGGCCACCAAAAGGCAGCACAGGCTGGGAAATCCTGCCTCAGCAGCACGCACCAGCAGGTAATGATTTTATTTCATTTCAAGGCACGGGAACTTGGGCAGAGATTGTGTGATTCACCCTGGCAATAAAGAACGGAGATATGAAAGGATGGGTTGCAAGCCATCACACACCGAAACCTACTCACTCCCACGCAGTACAAAGAGCAGCAAACTGCTGTCTACCTTGCCACACAACTCTAAGGGACTCCCAGCGAGCCACATGCCGGGTGGCCCATAGCCAGGCCCCAAGCTGGCTTCAGAGAATCCACCACTACAGAAAAATATTCCAAAAAAAATCAACAGCAAAACAAGCTGTGCCAACAAAGCTCTGACGTGCCCTGGAATCCGGGGCCGAAGAAAGGCACAAAATCTTTTGTCTACAGTCCAAGCAGGGCAGTCCACGTACTAAGAGGAGGCAGCTAACACAATTAGGATGCTTATTAAGAAATTGGGGCACTTGCTGTTTACAGAAGAAACTTGATTCTATGCACTTTTTTAGGCAAGAGCCCCAGACCGGAAGCGAGACCGTGAAAGGAATTTGTTTTACATGATAGTCCCCAAAGGCTTCCAGGTCTCCAAGTCAAGACATTCCCAGATGAAAGCCCTACACAACATTCTTCTTGCGTTATATACTGTTTAAATATCCATGGACTTTAACGCATACCATGGGGTTCAGAGAGCAGGACAGTTACACCCAAGGGAGCACTCTGCGATGTTTTACCACCACGTGCCACGCTCCTCCTGTCCAAAACGAGCCAGCTGCTGTGGTATGAACAAAATGCTGCCTGAAATACAGTCTTCAAGGCACTTTGAATCAACATGAGAGAACTTCATAAGGAGAATTTATCACGTCAAGGAATAGTAAAAAAAAAAAAACCCAAAGTTTTTTGATTATCTATCTTAAGAAAGAGCTACTTTCTGACACCTACTTACCTTTTTATTGTCTCAGAATTAACCCAGTCCAAGCTGATCATCTTTAACCCACACAATAATCTCCTCTGCCACCAGAGTTTGAAAGCTTTGCTTTCATTCACAGCACATCTCTTTTTTTAAACCTTAAACAGCAGCAGACACATCTTCAAGCAGTCAGTGAATGACCAGCAAGTCTGAAAGGCCCCTCCCCGCTACCTTTATGTACGTTTAAGACAGGATATTTTATGACTAATTTTTACTCCTATCTCCCTGCATCTGCAGGTGAATGATTCATCACTGTCACAGACTTGCCCATGTTTGGCCCGGCTGGCAGCACCCAGAAGGACCCCTCTGCTCTATATATGACTGTAACACAAGTCAAAACCAGACACCCTAAGGTCAACCCAACTGTCCCCTCCCCGCAGCAGCCAAGTCCAGGGGCACCTATATTTAGCCAAAGAATGCCCCAAGGCTTTAAAGATGGAAGGAGACCACCGACTTGCCTGAATCATTGCCAGTGCTGGCCGTCTCCCCGGGATGGGGACAATCCCAGCAGGAGCTGGCAAGCGCCTTGGCATTGCCTCAAAGTGGGGCACCCTGTGCACAGCCCCACACACCCCCCCCGACAGCCCACCCCCTGGGAAAAAGCCCGGCCTCGCAGACTGGCAAAGAGCGGGGCAACCACAGCCTGGGTGCAGGTGGACATGGTTCCATGGATCCCATCACCGGTTCTGGTGGAGGTGGCCACCACCCGAGCCTGGCTACGGTCAACCGGGGAGCAGAGGCAACACCGTGCCAGGATTCAGCTCCACGACCACCCCCACGGCCGGAGCAGGGCAGGGGATGGGGGAATTACACTGGGGAAGTGGCCTCCTTGCCTGGCCCTCAGTAAATAAATACATTACTGGACCCCTGTAAATAGAGCACCAAAACAAGGACCACTCTGTCCCCGCACAAAGAAACCAACGCTGAATAATAAGCCTTTTCCTCTCTGCTAAAAAGAAGCAGATGCTTGTTTACCAAAAGCATCAAAAATCATCAAGAGGCTGTTGGATATGACTTGTAAAAACAAAAAAAAAAAATTGGAAGGAAGTTATTAGTTCAGTATTTTAACTTCTGCAGCACTCAGCACTTTCCATTTTCTCTTGGTCTTATTGCATCCTCCCCAAGCATGAGGGCTATTTGATCCCTAAACGACAGTTTCCAGCAGGAAAAGTAAAACCAGTTTAGGTCTGACTGTCCCTTTAGATTAGGAAGTGCAGGCAGTGGTAACCAGCAATGGGAGATGGTTTGTGAGCCGTTTCAGAGGGAACGGCCACGTGCCAGATTTCTTTCAATAGGTTTTGATTTGAAATTGGAAGTCACAGGGAGCTTTACCTGTTGTGGTGATACAGCCCATAATCAGGCTATCGATCTGCTCATCCTCACAAATACGCCAGTGACTTCATTTTATGGAATAGCAAAGCCACAATTAAGGGAACACAAACTTTAACGTGGCTTTAAATAACGATTCGATATTTTAATCAGTTAGTAGTGAGAAAAGATCGAGGCCCAAGGATCAGAAACATTCAATAGTTGGAAGTTTCATAGATTCTGTGTCTTTTCTTGAATCCAAGGCAACACTTATGAGGTCAGTCCTTGGCACAAGCAAGGTTAATACAAACTTCAGATTCAATTTAAATTGAAAACCAAATTAAACTGCAAACCAAAGAAGAAATACAGCCTGGCTTTGGGTTCACTGACCCAGCGCTGCGGGGAATGGAGTAAACTCAGCCTTTAAGGACAGTCTGGTCCCCAGCAGCGAGGTGACACACTGCCTCCTCCACTGGTGCTCGGGGCACACAGCCCTCCCCGCACAGCACACCCACCCCGGCAGAAGCCACGAAAAGCACCTCCAACGTTTTGCTGGTGTAAGTGACAATCAGTCTCCAGAGCCACCAGGAAAAGCTCTCAAATGGGACCGTGAGATATAATTATGACGCATTTCAAAACGCAGACTCAGCATGGCCTTCCAATCCAGCTCTTCCCCCCCGCGGATGTAGCACGTTCTTCCTGGAGACAACATCCTCTGTGACTCTGCTTTTTCTTTTGGCTCTCTGAATAGGGATCAGCTTACCAGGAGTTCTTTATTCCTGAAATAATTTCCATTAATCACTCACCATACACCACTTTCAACAGAAGCTGATGGACTGAGGGATGTCTAACGCCACCGCAGCATCTCCCAACTTAAATGAGGACTCAAACGAAGGGCAGTCCAAGAGGTGAAAGAAGTGACCTTCTCCAAACTGTTCCCAAGCATTGCAATGTTTTTATACAGTTATACAGTTACAATACTTTTATGTATTTTATAAATAAAAGTGGGGAAGCAGTATCATTTGAACAACCCACTCTTCATGACGTCTACTCCCAAAAAAAATAAAGGGGACACAGCAACGTGCATCACTTTGAAGCATCAGGCTGCAGTTCTGCATTTGTGATTCCTCGGTACAACTGCAAATTCACCTTCTCTTAGCACCTTAATGTGACTTTCAGCTAAAGGAAATACTAGTGCTTAACTTCAAAATGTATTTTAAGGAGTTTTTAACTCAACAGAAAAACCTTGCAAAGTTTTGCTGACTAAGAGTCAGACTGGAAACACATTAAATAAAGTTTAATTTACAGGAGCTTGAACTCTGAAGAGTTGAGATTCCAGATGTGTTTATCCCTGCAAGAGTCAGGTGCTAAATTTCATCAGAATTAGCACTTTAGGCAGCTTGGCTGCCAGTTTCCAGTGGTTAACTCAGGTCTTCGTATTTCCCAAAAGCATGCAAACCCCTTTAAAAACCACACATTAAAGTAAAAAGATTAACAGAATATTAAGCACCGCTGAGTATCACAGACCCAGGGAAGTCTCCAGCAAGAACAGAGTGTACTTTAGGGAAAAGGCTCTTAAATGGCTTTTAAAAAGGCTCTAGAACAGTTATTTGCTTAATTTCAAGCTAGAGAGCCTCTCATAAAACATTTCATGATGTACTTGAAGGAACTAAGGACAAAGAAGTCAATAGCAGTAAAACAGCATCAAGGTTTTGCTCTGGTGCCTGTGCAGAGAACTGGGGGATGTCCTGCCCTGTCTCTTTGACGTCCTGCTGGGCAGAGGATGCTCCCCAACAGGGGCTCCCCACTTGCATCAGGGGGGGCAGCTTCACATCACACCCAACAAATTATCACATAACTCTCAGACAGACATTTGTTCCTCGCTCCTCACCCTGGCTTCTTAATGAGGCACATGAATATTCCTCCCTTTGCTTCCTTACAGCTTTCTCATCCTGGCAAACCAAACCAACGGGAGGGCTAGAAACGGTGCTGACAAATTATTTGTTTTTATTTAGACTAACTGGCTTTCAATCTTTGCAACACGCAGAGGAATGCAGCTGTTCCACTTTGTTTTTTTGATTTCTCCATCTCTTTTTCAAAGCAAACAAAGGAAAAGAAAACCCAGCCCTAACAATAACAACAACAAAAAAGCCAATGACAATCTCTTCGCACAATAAACCTTAAAAAACAATAATAAAACTTTAATCCAGCACCAAGTTCCAGAAAGTGAGCGGAAGACTAACTAACAGACCAAGTTTTAGAGGACAAAGGTAAGACTAATGATAACTTTTCCCATCTGTACTTTTGTACAAGTGAGGTCTCCTTTTAAATTATGGCCTGACAAAGGTAAATGTATCAATTGCTAATCAAAATTAGCTCCTCCTTCAGTCCCACCCGCTGTTTGGAGTCTCTCTCACGAAATATTGACATTACACCCAGAACAGGGTTGCCCATCCGTTGGCCATCACCTCCAGAAGCCAGAGGTGGCTGAGTCCATAGGGACCAGCCTGCTCCAGACGTGGGGACGCTGTAAGAGCAGAGGCTGGAAGGCATCAAGAGGCTCAGAGGAGCAAATTCTTTCTCTTCATGCTGGCAAACCAAGCACAGGGAGAGGAGATACAGCACTGTTCATTAGACAGGATAACACTGATGTACAGGCAATTAAATCTAAGCTCAACTCATCTCAACGGTCTTCTGCAGGGGTTCCAACCCACCCCAGGGCTCTTCAAGACAGTGCTGGACCAAGGGATGAACTTGTCCAAGTCATGTCTGTGCCTCCACAAGAGCCATGCCACAACATTTGGATGTGACAAATCTGCACTTTTCATTGTTAAACTTCCAGCTTTTCCAAAGTGTGGAGTTCCTGAGGTGATCACAGGCAGGAGAAAGCCCAGGCTGGTGCAACAATATGGACCTCATTAAGCCATTGTGAGAAGTGTGTGAACAAACTAAGGACTTGACTACTAAGTGACAAAGATCATTTGTTTAAAAGAAAGGACCAAATCGTTTATGGTTCAGCAGCCCGTGGATTTAGGCTACTTGTAACAAAGGTGTTTTGAGAATAAGCAAACTTCTTAAATGGCTTATTACAAATAAACCCAGAGACCCCAAAGGGCTGAATACGATGTTGATGAGGGCCAGATAAGTACTGGATAAACAGGAAAATGCACTGAACGAGGAGCTTGTGGCCTTAATATACCTAGAAATGCCCAAATTTGAAAAGCTGCCAATGCCAAGAAGTGCTGACCCTAGGAGGAGATCTCACGGGCTGGGTTCCCCAATGCTGGTCCATGCCTTAATTTTATCATTCACCCCTAAAGATTCTTCTTTTCCTCAGCCTCCCTCATCCACGGGCTGATGTCCTTGAACCAGAGGCTTCTCTCTATCACAAAACACTCAGTGAATCCCACGCAACACAGCAATAGGTGGCTGCAGAACAAATTATCCCCAGTCTCCAGCTTCATTAAAGCCCCAGAGCACACACAAAGCAAAGGGGTGTCTTCTGGGCGCTTCGGGAAAAGCACAAGCATCCAGAATTAAGGACAAAAGTGAATTTTACTCCATGCGTTTGTGGCAAGAGAGTCTTCAGCCTTCTGCTATGGAACACCATGTCTGGAAACTCAAGTTGCAGATTTGCTCTGTACACATTACACCCATTACACTGGAGAAAAAATATTTGCTGAACTAGTTTTAAGCCCATACGGGCTGATAATTTCAATGCTGTTTGTCAGACCGATGCAGAGGAGAGAGCAGAGCCTATTGCAGAGCGGGATGCAGAATTTTAAACTTTCTCTGACCCCATCAACACTAGTTAGAAGCAACATTTCAAGAAAGTTAGCCTGAAGTTGTTTAAAAAACAATGAAGTAATATTTTAGCCGGGGGCTCTGTGATAAAGGTACAAGGAAGTACAAAAAAAATCCCAGCCAGCCTGTTCACTGGCCCCAAAAGGTCCTTTTCTGCTGATAATCTCACTCAGGTCCTCCTGCTTTGTGGACTTTAGAAAAATCCCAAGCGTTTCCAGAGACATGAACATCTGCAGGAGTTTCAAGGAAAGACAGAATCTGAGAGGCAACTCTACCACTCACAACCTTTTAAAACACAAACTTGGCAGCCCTGCAGCGTGGGCTTCCAAACGAAAACATACTGCTTCGAAGAGGGTGGCAGTGGGGGATGTTGTCCTTGAAACACTGGTTTGCTGCTCAAGTTTTGATTTTCACGTCCGATAACCATCTCTGTCTCTTTTCCAACCCCCTACCAGGAAGGATCGGTGAGACAAATACCCATGGCTTCCAGGGGAATAAAAGGAAAAGCCAAACAGGAAAAGTAGTTATGAACAATAGAGCCCTGGCTTAGTTAATGATCAACTTTGGAGCAGAGAGCATACTACTTTTATCCAATTACCCCAATTTATTTGCATAGGGTTTTTAATAATCGGTGGGTAGCAAGAGACCTTTTGTGTTGCATTTTTGTTATCGCCGTCAGCAAAGAAATACAAAAAGATGAGAAATCCCTGATGACTCCTCTCAGTCAACAGGAAGCCCAACCACCGTGCTGGGGGGGGGGGGGGGGCGGGGCCCACGGGGGGGGGGGGGGGGGGGGGGGGGGGGCTGAGCCCACGGAGGGGTGGGCAGGAAGGGTAGGGGGTCAGGTTCTCCTGTCTCTGCGATGGAGGAGGAGGAGGAGGAGGCTGTCTTCTGCAGTCGTACAAGCCCTGAACACACAATACACACTTAACTGGAAAGCAGCATCCGTACCAGCCCCTACAAAAGATGAAGAGCCTCATCAGCTTGTTCCTGTATTTCAAGGACCTCCAACCAGAGCGACCCTCAGCTCACGAGGCAACTGGAAATCACTCTGCTGATCTCCCAGTCTTCCGAGCAGCTGTTTCCAAGCTTCTCCTCCTCAGCTCTTAAATACCATCAACTCTCAGCACAATGGTACAATATTCACAAAGGTACAGCACTCACCATGGCACGGAGACAATTAAAGATTTCCAGTAAGATGCTGCTTGAAGGATTGAGGTCTAATTGCTAGACGGTCAAGGTTTTTGGCAGCAATAACATTGTGAGCATATAAAAAAAGGTTGTAAGGTTTCCCATACAATAAATAACTAACTAAGCCACTCTCCAAACAATGGCAACAGCAGCCACACACTTACCTACCTTCCTGACTTAGCACTTGGCATGATTTTAAATTGGATGGTCATGAAACTTCCTCGCATAAAGGCCACGGCCGCATGACGAAGGTAAATGAAAAGGGTGGGGGAGGACAAGGGCCAAGGCTGGGCATAAAGACAGGTTGCAGCAAGGAGGAGGCAATACAATAAGCCCAAATTACCTGGTGGTGTAATTTAGCATACAGTTTATAATCACCTACACAGCCCATAACTTCCTCTTACACTGGGGAGTGTTGCTTCTTCACACTATGCCAAAGGAGGGTTGTCACTTACGAGAAAACCGATAATGGAAGAGAGCAATAGGCTGCTCAGCCAAGTCTGGAAGAACATTTTATGGCTACCTTTACCCTTTCACTGAAAATAATTCTGTTTAACTTGTGCATTTTACATCTGTCTTTTCTCTTTTTAAGAGCTCCAAGATATACCCACAACACTGCAAAGAAACAAGCTATTCCAGCTCCTTCTTTTTTTTTCCTTTTCCTCCACAAAGTTTAAAATGCTTATAAAAACTATCAGTTAACATCCTATAATAGAAAACAGCCTGGTATGAAGCAAGTACTAGGACCGTGGAAAGTAGCAAAGCATATTCATGTTTTCAGATCCATCTGGCACCCAAAGTGTTGGAGGATGAAGTAGTAAACAGTATCAGAACACTTCAACACGTGCTCAATGTGAGCCCGGCGAGGGCTCTCGCTGCTGCTTTGTGGAAAGGAAGCTGAGACCAAGACAAAAGTATTTAAAAACTAAAAAAAAAAAAAAGAAAAACACGCCAGACAAAAACTCCAGGTGGTGAAAAGAAAGGCAAAGTGTCCATCTGTATCTTCACGTCCCACCTGGTGGGACATGGCCAAGGTGGCACAGGAAGGACGTGGCAGAGGAGGGAGCAAGAGCCAGGTCTTCCCAAATCCCAAGCGTGCACCCTGATGGCTGGATAATCCTGCTTTGCTAAGGAAAACCAAGTGACAGAGGAATCTGGCATTATCACAGGGACACGGAAAAAACACTTCAGGGGCACTGACAATGAATGAGACACCTAAAACCTGGCCGGAGGCAGAGGAAGCGACCGCAGGCAGGAAGAATGGATCCATGGCAATTTATCCAGGTTTCTTCTGTTAAAAAAAAAAATTCTTTAGTGATTGCAAATTGTCTGAAGTTTTGCTTTTTTCTTTCTATCTTTTCATCAGCTGCCTTAGAGTTTTAGTAGACCAAAGTAAATTTTGAATCCGACACACAAATAAACTAGTAAATCAGCAGAATTCCCACTAGGTTCAATGAGAGTAGCAAGACTTTCTGGAACGAGTTACAGCTCTAAATTCTGAACGTTTTGATAAACACAAGTCTCTCGGACACCGATTTGAATCCTTGTGAACCTGAAATGAATTAGACCCAGACCAGCTGACTACATTACTGACTAAAAGCGTCAACACAAGAGTAATTTCTGCTGATCTCTGAAAGTCAGAGCTGATTAGCCAAATACATCTACTAAAGAATACACTGAAACAGAAGTTTCTGATAATGCTTGGGTCACTACTGCCCTTCCTATTCCCCAGAGAACACATTTTTGGCACAGAAAACAAACAAAACAAAAAAAATCTGGATTTTTAGGTCTTGCCCAGGATGAAATAAGGACATCCAATATTAATCAGTTTTTATGAACTTTTAATTAGAACTATAAACTTTAAAACAGGTCTTTATTATGCCTGAAAGCCCCAGCAGCATCCTGATTGAGACTGCCATCAAAGCATTAAGCCAGCGCTCAGCCCTGGGAGAACACCCGTGTGTGGGCCAAGAGCTCCGTCCTTCTCAGGCTCATTAATCTCTCCTTCCAGGAGGCACAGGACGGCGTAAGCTCCTCTGATAACTCAGTTATCTCTCTCTCCAGAAAAGGAAAGGGTGTTTCTTCCAACCAAGTGGCAATTTAAACTACTACTAGATACAAGGCTGCAGAGCTACCAGCCTCCAAGGGAGCAGAGACAAGCAGTATTTCCTTTTTTTTTTTTTATCCTTTTCTGTAGTCTCAAACTGTGGGTTAAGTGAAAACAGTGTATAAAATATTGTGTATAAAATTAAATGTATAAAATCAACATCTTAAAGGCACTTACATTGTTAAATATCTAATATAGCTTGGTAAATCACCTCAAGCTATAAGGAAATGCTTCAGCCTATAGAAGGTTGGGGTTTGTTGCTTTGGGGTTTGTGTGAGGGGTGGGGTGTTGCCTTTGGGGTTTTTTTTTTTGTTCCCTCCCCAATTCCAGACTTACTTCTATTTCCCAAAGCCCAGGGCACAATCAATTTGCCTCCCTCCTTCCACAGAACAGGTCAGGTATATCCCTGTTAAACCTATGTTATGAGCACCCCCAGGGAAAGCCGTGGTGTTTACAGGCAACACTGCAAGTGGGGGGGGAAAAAAAAGAGAAAAAAGAAAAAAAAGCCTAATTACAAGCATTTTGGGTAGAGTATGGCTCAGAGAGACTTAACTAAACCGATTGCCAACTACAGCAGTGATTGCTAAAGCTCAAAAAAGGAGGCCAGAGAGTTCAGGGAGTTATTTCCATCCCAAGCATAAGCAGGAATGTCCACTCAAGACCCCGTAACTACAAGGCAGCTCCATTTCTAACAGGAGCTTCTTGCAACAAAAACACGGTCCCAGGTGGGACCCAGCATTTCATCCTACTGTCTTTAAGCCTTTCCTGATGTTTCCAAGAGATAAAACAGCCTTTGGCGTCTTGAAAAAAATATCAAGCATAACTAGACCCCGGCGACCAGTCTCTAAAAAAGCCTTATCTACCGCCCCATAGCAGCCATTTCCCTCCTTAATCCTTCCAGCCAACCCCACTGCCCAGGCAGTCACTGTTAATTATCTACAAATTAAGTGATTATTTGTATCTGCGTTTCGTGTGTGCAGCTGGAGAGACTGATTTATTTTTTTTTCAAGCGGCTTTAGGAAGGGGCAGAGAGACCCTCAGTCTGCGCTTCGCAGCTGCCCGAGACTGACAGGGCTTCCAAAATTTGGCAAGGGCTCACGTCTCTCCCTCATGACCTGCGGGTCCCGAGTGTAAAGTCTCAGCCCCGCGGGTCCCCGGCCACCACGGGCTCAGCCCTGTTCCTCTTGCACCGATCGGAGAAAAAAACCCAAGCCCGCACCCGCAGCCCGCAGCCGCAGCCCGCACCCGCCGCTTTATGAACCAGAACAAGAGATCAAATGGGGTTTGGGTTTGGGGGGGGGGGGGGGCTGTTAATCTCTGCCTGAAACCCAAGAGAGAGCCAAGGTACACGGTCACGGGAAGCCCGCACCTCGCTAGCGAGGCGCAGCCTGGCCGTGCGTTTCCTGCCCCGCACCCGCCCCGCGGCTCCGCTCGGGGAGAACCGGCGGTTCCGACCAGCCCCGACTTTCCCCGTGGCTGCTCCACGCGTGGAAGCGCTTTGGCCGAGACCCGGAGTTTTTGAGGGGAAAAATAAAGGCGAAATCAGGTTCTATCGTTCGTTAGAACAGCCCCGGAGCGCCGGTGCCTCCCGCAGCCCCGCTCCACCGGCCGCCTCCCGGTGGGAGCGGAAAGTTTGCCCGAAGGCAACAACCTACGGCGGAACCGACTACGGAGAGCGGGGGAAAGCGCATCCCCGCCCGGTACCCGTGGGAAGAGGGGGAACCCCGTGGGAAGAGGGGGGGAACCCCGTGGGGGGAGGCAGCGAGCGGAGCGGCACCCGCGGAGGTTCGCGGCGCTCGGTTGCCCGGTTCTTCTCCCGGTACTCACAGCTGGGCGATGGTGCCCTGAGAGATCACGGCGTTGTCGGAGAAGTAAGGGATCATCGCGGCTGCCCGCGGAGGCGGCCGCCCTGCCCCGCGGCATCGGGGACTCCCGCCGCCCCCCGCCCGCACAAGTGCGCAGGAGCCGCCCCGGCGGCGGCGGGAGGGGCGGGGCCTGGCGGGGAAGGGGCGGGGGAAGGGGAGGCTCCGCCCCCTTCCCGCACGTGGCGGAGCGGGGCGGCAGGAGCGGGGCCAGGAAGACATATACTATATATATATATATATATATATATATATA
>BJBW01010073.1:0-31613 GCA_004320125.1 Scolopax mira
TTGATCAGATTCCCCCTCAGCCTTCTCTTCTCCAGACTAAAAAGACCCAAGTCTCAGCCTTTCACGATATGATGAGTCCATATCCTTCAACACTTAAGCTATACCACTTGTGTTCCCCTTCCTTGCACATGGCATAGGTCACAGAGTAAGAGAGAGAGTTTGCTCCCTTCACAAGAACGGTTTTGTCCTTCTGTGGTAAGACCATGACCAAAAGTGGTTGCCCCTTTGTTCGAAGAGGTGATGGATGTTTCAGGCGTTCCCACAGATGATGCGGGAGGCTGGCGGGGAGGTGACGGCAGGGGTAAGCAATGTGCTGGGTAACGGAAAGCTCTGTTCCACCATAAAGCAGAGCGACCGCCGAGTCCCTGCCTCTCGAACCAACCCCAGTGCCCGGGCAAGAAGAGCTATTTAACCACGGATGATTTTGGTTTATCTTCATGCGTCAATAAACGATGATAACTTCAAGGCAAATCTCACGGTAACTTAAAAAACTAATTTGGGGATTCTAAATAAGCTACATAAAAGAATCGCCCTGCTCCAGGGTGGCTCCTGCTGCACACACACTGACCTGACTGACTTACAGCCCTAATACCCCACAGCTCCACGACACGCAAGTGACTTGTATATCCCCGTGCGGTATCATTGCACGGAGGTACCTCCACCTCAGGGGGCACCTTTGCACGCTCCTCCCTGTCGGCTCCACAGCGGGGAGGCTCCATGGCTCCCCCCCGGCCTGTAGTGACCTGTGAAGGCCCAGCTCCCCGCGGCTCTCCTCACCCTAAAGCAAGGGGAACCCCGGCCGCTTCCCGCCGCGGGGAGACCCCGGGGCGTCCTGCGCTGACAGGGCAGCGACGTGTGCCGGAGAGACACCCCCCTGTCCCCGGCTGCCATGGCGAGCGGCGGGCGACAGGAACTTGTGTGGCTGCCCACAGTAAAGATGGCGGCTCGGGGAAGGCGGGGGGGGCGTTGCCCGCCGCTTCCCGCCAAGGGAGGGAGGGGGGGGGAAGGAAGGGAGATACTGCCCTCCCGCCTGCCCTTAGCAAAGATGGCGGCGGGAGGCGGTCGCGTGTTGCAGGCGAGGGTCGCCACCGTGACGCGTTTTACTTCCGGGTGAGCGCCAGTCGGCGCCATATTGTCTTGTTCGTGAAGACGAGGAGCGAAAGAGGGGAGAAGGCGGCCGCCGAGCGGTAGCAGCGGCAGCGCCGGGAGGCGGGGGAGCGTGTAAGTAGCGGGGCAGGCTGCGCTCGCCAGCGCTCCCGGGGGCCGGCGGGTGTCGAGCGGACCCGATCTCCCCCTTCGCTCCTCCTCCCCTAGCCGGGCTGGGCTGGGCCGGGCCGGGCCGGGGGGCGTTGGTGGCCGCCCGCCCAGCGTGGCGGCAGCTCCGAGCCGGGCGCGAGGAACCGGCGGCGCCGTACCAGCCTGGAGGATCGGGGAAGAGCCGAGCTCCCGGGCCTGCTCGGCGGGCCCGCTGCGCATGCGCGGCGGCGGGAGGGGGGCCGAGGGGCGGCCGGCGGCGGGGACCCCCCCCGGGGGACCCCCCGTCCCGTTCAGCGCGCATGCGCCGCCGCCACTCCCCCCTGCCCCCTTCCCCGCTGGGGGGTCCCCGGTGGCCACCGGGGAGCGGGCCCCGTTAGCCGGCAGTGCGCATGCCCGCGGGGGGCGCCGCCTCTGCCGGGGGTGAAGCCGCCGTGGGTGCCATTGGCTCTCGCCGGGGGAGGGGAGAGGGAGCGGGAGAGGGCGGCCCGGGAGGTGGCGGAGGAACGCCCCTGGATGGGCAGGGGAAGGGGGGGGACGGGACGTCGACTGATTTAGCCGGGAATAACCCATTTGGGAAGGCGACACGTACGGCGGGGTCCGGCGGTTGGCGATGCCAGCGGCCTGGCTCCGGCAGATGGAGCGTCGGTGGATGTGCCTGCCGTTGGGTGGCTCCTCTCGCCGGCTCGTTCTGCTGGAGGGCTCCGGAGAACTAACGTTAACAGCATCATCGCTCGTATGTAAGCTACGGTGGCCTGGTTCGGTAGCTTGGCACATGTAGGATATTCCTAAGTCCTTTCTGTAAACAGCCCACAGGTTTGTGAGCCTCTTTGCATGAAGCACTTACCCAGGCAGGTTCTCAGGAGTCTTTTTAGACGATCCCACAAAAGTCAGTGTTGAGTTAAGTGTGGATGGGATGTGCTTGACCTTATGGTTAAGGATGGGGCCACAGAAATGGTCAGAGGGCTGGAACACCTCTTCTGAATATAGGCTGAGAGAGCTGGGGTTGCTTTGCCTAGAGAAGAGAAGGTTCTGGGGAGAACTTATAGCAGCCTTTCAGTACCTAAAGGGGGCTACAGGAGAGATGGGGAGGGACTCTTTATCAGGGAGCGTAGTGATAGGATGAGGGGCAATGGTTTTAAACTGAAAGAGGGAAAAATTAGATTAGATATTGGGGAGAAATTCTTTACTGTGGGAGTGGTGAGACACTGGAACAGGTTGCCCGGAGGTGCCCCATCCCTGGAAGTGTTGAAGGCCAGGCTGGATGGGGCTTTGAGCAACCTGCTCTAGTGGGAGGTGGCCCCCTCCATGGCAGGGGGACTGGAACTCGATAATCTTTAAGGTCCCTTCCAACCCAAGCCATTGGATGATTCTATGAGGTGCTACCCCAGCTGAAATTTACTAAGTTTCTGAAACAAATTACTACAGGCAGTATTCATCCATCTTGGTGATTGTTCATTTCTTTTCTTACGATCCTACCTATAAGTAGGTAGTGCTGTAAAGGATTTGTTTTAAGGAAAAGGGTCAGCCACCTTTTAAAAGATGAGGAAGTCAAAGGTAGTCTAAAAAGCATAAGATATATCTGCTAGCAGGCAATATTGAAGCACCATTTTGCAAAGACAGGGTTACAAATAATGGTCCAGTCCAGCTGATCAGCTGTATCACGTGTAGGAGTAAGAAACTTTCATATTCTGAAGTCAGGCCACGCTGAGAGGTGGTGCCTGTTGGGAGGTGACTGATGCAGCTCCCCCTGATCCTAGAGCACAGGAGGAACTTGTTATCCATGGACAAGTCGCTAGCATTGCTGACAAGTCAGGGACAAATCAGAAGACGAGCTACTGATTTTTATTTTGTCTGGGGCAGCAGCAAACCTGTGTCATCTCTGCTATTGTGCCATTACAAGACTTTCTGTATTGTCTTTGTCCCAAGGGACATGCAAACTCCTGCTCTGAAACAATGGTTTCTCCACTGTTGGGTTCACAAGTATTGCAGGGCTTAAGAGTCCACAAATTTAGCACAGTTCCACAAATCCTCAGTGGACAACTCAGCGTATAACCTGTAGTGGTGGAGAGTAGTCTTAATCATGTTTGATTTTCAGTTAGGTGTAGGATTATGGAAAGGTGTTCTGGAGGCAAGAGTGTCCAGTCTCCCTTCTTCCCATGACTGAGGTACATGGTGGTCCTAAGTCTGCCTTTGGCAACAAGTAATACTTTGGGTAGGTTTTATTATATTTCTTGCTTTCATCACTAGCTGATGTCTCTTCTTTAAGTGATAACTGTATTTATCACTGAGGGTAATATCTGCTCATAAGTAGCAAGGAATAGTCATTTATTTAATTATTGGTACTATTAATTTTTTTGTACAGAGCATGTTCATCAAGGAGGAAGTTGCAGATGAATACTACATTTCAAAATAAAAAAGCCAATTGTTTTATATGGCTAATTGAAAATCTAATGTCAGCTTTTGTAGCGGAATATAAGGAAAAAAAAATTAGCTCAGACTCCCTCCCCACACTCCTCCCAAACCCAATAGAGTTTTGTCTCAAACTACTTAAGCTATTATGGTTTTGTTTCTGGTGAATGTTATAGCAGTGGTTTTGGTGCTTCATGATCGTGTCCTTACATCTTCAAAATACAAAAAAAAAAAAAGTAAGTGCTCGTTATATCTTCAAAATTAAAAAAAATGTAAATAATACCTGAGTTGCCAATATCTGGTCCTTTTGTCCTTTTAAAAGGGCTGGCTTCAGCTCAGTGGATTTGTGGAGTTAAGCTTAAAATAACAAACCTTGGAAGCTACGCTGCTTGAATGACTCACTGAAGAAGTTTTCATAGTACTTCTTTTTTTTATTTTTTTTTTTTTAATTTGGCCTTTGTTCAGCCTACTTCATCTTGGTAGCACTGTAAATATTAGTCAGACATGCTGACGTGTGAACCAGATTCTGGAAAACTTTGTAGATACTGAACAAGCTGTTTTCTTCTGTTCTTTTTCTGGTTCTGTATTTTGGTCAGTGTTTGGAAAGTCTCTGTTCTTCAGTGTAAGAATGAATGGTTTTGATGTTAAAAAATGCTCTCAGGAGGAGAAAAGATGTACAATATCTCAGTATCTGGGCATTAAATACCCGCAACAGCTTAGGGTGATGCCCTAAGAATCCTTGTATGGATTCTTACAGTAACGTGTGCTTTATTCCAGTGACAGTCATGGAAGAAGTGTTCAGTGTATGGTTCCTTTGAGTTTGGAGCATGTTGAGACAGCTGATCCTGGAGTTTACAGTCTGTATTCTTTATTGACTTCAGCTCGCTTGGATGTCTGTCATACCATGGATGACCTGCTCTGTGTAATTCCTTGGGAGAAACACGTGACCTGTTGGGGTTGTATCCCTAGAACATTTATCCACTGGTCCTTCCAGCCTCATCGGTGGTGTCTATGCTGTGATGACTCTGATGAAGCACTAGCATAGTGGGAAGAAGGATGGGGAGAAACAGCTCTCAAGCAACACTGTTTGACTTGAACTTTTGGTGGTATCAGTCTGATTCTTGTCTTTCTAGTAACAGCTTTGCTTCAGGTGGTGTGAATGTATGGTTAGATTTATCCTGTTTGCAATTGAACAGTTCCACAAAATTCATCATGGAAATTCACCATAGACCTTCAGTCCTTGTGCTAAAGCTTCAGAGTCAATATCAACTACCTTGAATGAAAGGAAAAGGCCTTACACTAGAACAAAGCACTCACATAAAAGATCAGGCTGTTGATTTCAAGGACCTCTGCTTCCGAGACCTCTCCATTTTCCTTCAGGTCCATCTCCAGAGCCTAAGGCTATATTGGGCAGAGAAGTTCTGCCTGCAGAGTATGCGGTGCTTTTGAGATGCTTCTCAAGGTGTGATGTAGATGACTCCTTGCAGAGCAGAATATTCCACAAAGAGCATCAGAGACTGATGTACCTTTGCTGCTTGTGTTGTCTTGAGCTCATACAAAAGATTACCTATGTAATGACACTAATTACTAATACTAATTTCTTTCAAGAACAGTACTTACAGTTTATAACAACCATGACTCTTACCCCTTCCTAAGATAGTCATGGCTGCAGTGGCAGTTTATCTTAGAGGAGATGGAACATGTGGTTTTTTTACCTAGATATCTGACCGATGAATGGGAGATCAAAAGGAGTGGTATCTTTAACCTGGGGTCCAAAGACTAGCTCTTTGTGTAGGGGTTCTCAAAATATGCATGATGACCTGTGGTTTCAGCTTCTTTGCTTATTTAGATAATGGTTACTTCTTTGCTAAAATGCAGTACCTGTTTGGAAGGCCTGCAAGACAAGATCTTTAGTCATCAGAGGAACTTCTGCAGCTACGTATTAGAGCTCGGATTGCAAGTAAAGCTTGTCAGGCCATCCCATGTCACATACGGACCTGCTGTTCAGGGATGATGAGTAATGTTATCACACAGGTGATGCAACAGCCTCTTTTCTGCATCAGAAAGCACTTGATTATTGGCTCTTGTTCTCCAGAATTATCTGTCATTAGACTGCATGTCTACAGGCTTGAAAAAATAGGCTGGCATATAGTTTCCTGTAGATCTGGTCAAATGATGGTTGGTATCTGATGTAGGAATTCCCGACTTTGGTCTCCTCAGCTCACGATACATCAGAAGGTGCCTGTTTCTTCTAACAAATACCTTATTTAAAATAATTTCCCCGAGAATACTTGTTTTTCATTGCCAAGATATTTCACTTTGGTGAATTGCCTGGGACAAACCATTCAGAGTCTCCAGAAGCTGTTGATGTGTAAGGTGGGGGTGTGGGTTAACCCCAGCCAGCAACTAGGACTGTCACTGCCCCCCACTCTCACAGTGGGACATGGAGAAAAGGATAAGAGAGGAGAGGAAAAAAAAATATGTGAGGTTGGGATAAAGACAGTTTAATAGAACAGTAACAGAATAGGAAAATAATTAATATTAATAATGGTAAAAGGATACAGAATAAAATGATACAATGCATGTTGTTCTCACCACCCCATGATAAGTTGCCCACCTTGTCCCAGGCAGCAATTTTGGATCCCTTCCCCCTGGCCACCCCCCATTTATATACTGAGCCTGATGTCCACAGTATGGAATAGCTCTCTGATCAGCTTGTCTATGCTACCTCTCAGCTTCTGTGGGAAGCTGAAAATGTCCTTGGCCAATACAGACATTACCTAGCAACAACTGAAAGGATGTATTGTTATCAGCATTCCTCAACATTCTTCTTGTACCAAATCCAACACACAGCAGCTACTAGAAAGAAAACGAACTCTCTCCCAGCTGAAGCCAGGACAGATGTTCTGTGTAGTTTGGGTGCTGTGTAACATTCATACTGGGATGAAGCATGTTGTCACAGTGACATGAGGTTCTTAGAAGGAGCAAGAAAGAGTCTGATAAATGTACTTATCTGGCCAGTTGGGTATGGTTAGTTGTCTTCCTGATGGCCTTCTGGAGCTGGGCTACCTTTCTAAGTCTCTGTACTTCTCGTCTTGGATCATCTGCTAGAATTGGAGCGATTCAGATTATCCGGTAGATCTATTAAATTTTATTTAGAGGCAGGTCTTCCTTATCTTCCCACAGAAAATTTCTTGGTCTTCTTCAGTTCTGCTGCAGGCAGGGCAGTAAGGCATGTAAGGAAGATCGATGACAAGTAGGATGTCTTTTGATGCTCTCAGAGCTGAGCCTGGCTCCTTAAGGTTGCTCCTCTCCGTTGTTGCGAGGTTTGAACATTGTTACCTCTACGCAAGCACTGTTGAACTAGATAACAGATTTTATGAATTTATACTATGAAACTGCCATGGTAGAGTTTTCAAGGAATCTGAGCAAATCTATTAGGGCTCAAGTTGGTGGCGTTGTTTAAAAAAACAGGCCCATCTTTGACATCAGAGGGCAACTAACTATGGGGGCCTTCACTAAGCCCTGTGCCATTGGGAAATTATCCAGAAGCCATGTTCTACTCGACAGGGTGGTATTTCTGTTGGTGTGAAAGTCTATAATTTGCGCCAAAGTAACTATATGTTGGGGGGAGTGCTGGGGCGAGTCTCCCAGAGTTAAGGGTGAACATATGAATTATCACTCAAAACTCTGGTTACTGGTAAGTAACTCCGAATTATATAGTTTTCAACGTGTGTGGTGTGTCTGGACACATCATATCGAAAAATACTGTACTTTGCAGACAAATAGGCAGGTTGAAGGAAATTCCTTATTTCCTAAAAGAGCAGGTTAACTCTGAGGTGTAACTGTAGCTGAGGTGCACATCACACTCGAGGAGAGGAGTGGAGAGGTGCCTTTTAAAATATCTTTTATCTTTTCATTCTCTGGCTTACCATAAATTTTCATTGGGTAAAATACTAAAGTACAGTAGAGAGTTTGACACCAACGTGAAATTTTTCTGTGTGCTGTTGGGTCTCAGAGGATGCTATTTGCTGGGGATCAAGGTAAGTCCTATCTATGCCACCATGTCAGCTTTTAGCACCATCAGGGGAGCTTTTACTAGCAGATCCTCTCAACAGTGGCAAGTTTTATTACCAGTAATTTGCTACAATGAAACTTCAGCAGATCCTGCATTTAAGTAAAGTTCCAGTAGATCCAGCATTTGAATAGTTTTTTTTTTTATTTTTTAAACATATGAAGAACATATTTCAGAACTTAAAAATTCTAGCATATTTCAGCTCTTAAAAATTCTAGCACAATTTTGGCATAACACATTCACTCTTTGTAAGCTGTTCAGTACTTGTAACTGAAATTAAATGTGAATTGACACAGTGTTTTTCCCATGTGATTGTATTGTTGTATAAAACAAAAAGAATCCTGAATTGGCCTGTGTTCCTTCATTGGTAAACAGATTTTTAATAGATTCAGGTTCCTGTTCCGTGATCCCACATCAGGGAATGGTTCTTTTGTTTGTGTTTGCTAGAGAGAGAGAAAGGGAAAGGCTATATCCAATTTATTGGGAGAGTAGAACAGCTAAGTAAAAGAATCTTAACCCACGATCATTAAGGAGGGTAGTATCGGCATTTCCTTTACCAGTAGGTACCTGTAAAATGGATCCAGTCTTTCAACCTGTTTGTTTTTCAAAACCTGTTGTATGCACTGGTGACATCAGGACCAGAGTGTTTTAATGATTGCTCAGTTGATACATCCCTCTGTTAGTCAGTAACTGCCCTGCCAATGTTTGAATTTAGTAGACTTTAGCCAGTATTCGTCTTTCCCCCTCTCTTTCAGTGAAAAATAAAACTTGTTTCACTGCCATTTGTGTGCTGTGCTGTGTATTTGGCCTGGTGTCACTAGTGGGAATTAGGCTTAGACCTGTCTGTTGTGTTAGGTGAAGCCTCTTTATTTCAGGTGATGCTGGCTTGGGAACTTTGGAAGCGATTAAACCTCGCTTATAATTCGTGTGGCAACATCCTCAGTTAGTTTTGACAATGCAGGTTTTAATTAGGTGGGAGTGGACTTGATTCTATTTTCTCCTTTATTACTACTTGATTATCTCGGGAAAATAATGTTTCCTTCTTGACACGTACATTAATACAAGAGGTTTCAGCTGTTGCAAGCCTTTAACTTAGGGATTTGCTGGGGAAGAGACATTGTTTGTTGGTTTTGGGGTTGTAGGTTCTGCCCCCACTTGTATTGGGGGCAGTAAATTTAAAATTACTGCAAACAGGCTGCATTTTCTTCCTGTGTTTTGTGAGTTTTTAGAAGTAGTTTGTGCCATTTCCAGTTTATGGCACTGAAGTTCAAAAGTTGTTTTGGTAACTCTCACATCTGGTTTGTTCATTATGTCCTTGGTCTGCTTTTTTTTTTGACATCTTTAAAATAGCATCACTAGCAGAGGAAAATGTCAGTGATATCTCATGGGCCAATATTGAGATTCTGTTGAAAAGTTCTTACGTACTCTTCTCAGGAAAGCTTCACAAGCAATACACAAAGTTATATTACTTTTAGGTAAAAAAAGAGTAACATCAAATAGCCTACATGTATGTAATTTAATAGATGCATCTATATATAAGATTTATTTAGTTATTTTTTTAGAGTAGGTAACTTCAAATGAAGAGCTAAAGCCACTTTGCCTCTGAAACTTATAGGCAGATGAAACCATTAATCGCTGCAGTGCTTGGAAGAGCAATTTGTGAAGACAAATAAACCACCTTTAAATGCCTGTAGCCTCCCTTTAGCAAGAGGCTTTTATATTGAGTACCTTTTTCATGTTTCCTTCTACCAGTTAGTGAAAACTTGGAAAAAAGTACAGGAAACCAAGTGGGGAGCAAAAAAGCAGGGAAGTCTGTTTCTCAGAAGGTGATGGTGTCCTGCTGTTTCAGGTCACCATGTAGATGGAAGCCTTAGAACAAACCTCCTCTGTTCACTGGCTCTAAATAGTGCCTATTAAAATACATCATTTGCTTTTCAATTTAATTTGAATACATGTGGTCTTCTGTTTTAGCCAGTATATCTTAAGGTTAGTTTTATAAACACTTTAAGATGCTAATTTTGTTCCTTCCACATCCAATTCCCGTTTCTGTCTAAAAAATTGCACAACAACAGAGATGAGTTGAAATAAATAGAATATTCAACATAGTTTTGGCCAATTTTCACATGATACTTGAAAAAGAACTTTGGCATGTACAGTTGCATAAAGAAAGTGATGCAATTCCTTAAGTATTTGTGTGGTGTGTATTTCTGATTAGTAAAGAGGGGTCTTTTTACACTGAATTTGGTAATAAGCATGTTTTATATTTGCCAACCTATGGGGATCATCATTTCTTTGGGAAAACAGTAAAAGCACAAATGCAATACAGAATTAAAAGCTTTTGAATACAGTTCACAAACTAAAATTAGCAGTTTCAAATGGCAATGATTTTTAAAATTGGTCTGCTCTGGATGGCATACCAAATGTTGAAGTTCTTGAAGGTTTCAGACAGTTGTTGCTGTCTTATCACACTGTTGTGCATCAAAATAGAAATCTTGACTTCTTGCTTTGCACTTCCCCACCTGATTTCCCAAAATAGAGATAATAAGGTGAAATAATCTGTCTGGGGCAAGTTGAAGACTGGAGGCCGTATTAGATTGCAGAGCGATGGAGCAGCAGCCGTGTACACTAATGACTAAAACTGGACCCAAAGCCAGCTGGCTCTGACTGAAGGTCTCTGACCTTCCAAACCAGGATGGACATGTCCCAGGTCCTTGCTGACACCTGCAACGTCCTTGGGAGCAGCCCAGAGGAGTGCTCGGTGGCCTGGGTTCGTGCTGGTCTGTCACTGGGAGATGGTGGAGTCCTTCAGCACTGCTTCTCCTAGGAGCACGGACTCAGCCTTGGGTGTGATAACTTGTGGAGAGGGAAGGAGGGGAACACATGCTAAGTCACTGCCTGTCTTCTGGGTCTCTTGGTCACCTTCTCAGATACCAGTTGATAAAGCTGCAGAGCAATTTATCTCCCCTGAAAAAAAAAAAAAAGGAATTAATTTCTTTGAGCACTGGATGAAATAGTAAGGTAGTTGCTATCTTGAAGGCAGGTTCTACAGAGAAGATTTGGAGGAGTTTGGTACCTTGGACCTTCTTACACTCCAAACGAGTGCTTCAGTTTGCCTGTAGTAAGAGAATAAAGACAAAAAGGCTTGAATACTAAACTTCTTTTTCAGTGCAGAATCTATAAGAAACAGATAACTGAGAAGTTTTTTGACAGGTACAAAAGTTAATTACAAGCTGATTATGTTCACTGGAGCTGTAAATAAAGGCAAACACAAAAAACCTGAACGTCCAAGACTTTAGGACAGATGTATAGCAAGTCCAATAAAAATAAACCTTATTGCATCCAATCAAGTAAAAGCTGTGTGTAGGAGGTTCCAATTCAGTTGAATTTGTAGAGGTGCTCCTAATAATGCTACACCTCCATAAGAGAAGTTGACAATTTCTTTAACTGTTTGAAAAATTGATTTATTTTTTTTTTTGCATGCAATTATATGCAAACCTGCCTCTTACATTATCTTCTAAATTTTTTGTCAAGTTTATTTTAGTGAAATTTCACCAACTTTTTGCAAAGTAGTAAGTGTTTTGGTAAAAAAGTGATACCCAAATTACTGAAATACATTTTTACCATCACTAGTGTGGTTTAACAGCTGGAAACGAAGGGAGCAGCACGGTGAGGATGTGCAGAGCTTTGAAGGCCACAAGCATTAAAATTTTGTTTTAAGCTGTAAGTTTATTTTGACCATGGAAAGAATTTGGATTCCAGATGGAGATGAATTGAGGAGAGGAAGAAGCAGTTACTTGCCTTTTTCTTGCTTTAGGGTGAAGATAGTATAAGAAATTTATTTTTCGTGCTTTGTGTATGAAATGTGAATACTTAAGAGAGCTAGGAGTGGCTAATCCCACAGTTTAAATGTGGGATTAAGTGTATACATTAGCTTTTTTACTCTTAACTGGTGAAAGAAAGTTGATTTCCTAGGTACAGATCAATTTTTTTTAAAAAACAAACAAAGACTAGAAAAAGGACATTGTCTCTACCTACTAAAAGTTTGAATATCATAAAGACGTTTTGGACAAGGAAGAAAAAATCAAATACTTAATTTGGCAAGAACAGATTGTGAAAACAGAAAAGTAAGTTTTACCCAACACTTCCTGCTGTTCCTGAAGTTTATCTGGTCCTGTTTAGAGACTCCAAAAATGCAACTGAATTTTTCTGAGCCATGCATAAGGTGATCTACAGTTTTTCAGATTAAAAATAAAATTTGACAGAAGTATGTAAAATATGAGCTTGTATTCATCTCTGTGTGACCCAGCACCCCACACTGTTCTGTGCAGCTTTTTTTCCTGTCGTGCATTTTTGTGGCGTGACACTCTCTTCCTTGCAGTCCTGCAATCATTTATAAGAATGTTGTTAAGCACTAAACACGAGGTGCCTCTGCAAGCAGGATCCACTCTAATTGCTCTTCTTGGGTCAGCCTTCTGTCTGTGGGTCTTCACGTGTCCTGCTCGGTGGGGACATTCCTGGGTGGCCACCCGCTGCTTTGAGCCAGTTGTCTCTGAAGGGGACGGGCTGTGTTCATCTATTCCCTGCCACACTCAGCTGCCAGCATCATCTAGGTCTTGTGTGTTGCTCCTCTGACCCTTTTTTTCCTCTGTTTCTTTTAAGTTTGGAGCTCTTGAAACAGCCTACATGGGTGATGAAATCGAGCGTGAAATGCGGGATTGTGTGTTGAATGGCGTGAGGAGATCTTCATGGAGGGCAGAAAGGCTGATGAGAAGTTGTTAACAGCCCGGGAAGGGCAGAGGGAGTCTTACTCCTGTTGGCCTTGGGAATGATTCCTGGAGTGACGTGTTCCCGAAGCCCAGGCTTTGTCTTCAGAAAAGCCCTTTGGAGCAGTGTAGGTGGCCACTCTCTGGTCCTCCATGTGTAGCAGGTTAGGTGTAGACAGGAGGTACGAGTGACCAGAAGGAACTGGGGTGCCATTATAGGCACACCTACCTGGCAGAACACCCTGCCTCAGCGAGTTCCTGCAAAGCTGGCACTGGAGCTTCACTTAAACAGGTTGTTCCATCAGGTCCTAAGGCTGCTGCCTGCTCAGTGAGGATGTACAGCACAGCACCAAGAAATGTTTCTCGTGGTTTTATAGGGTGATGTGATAAATGTGCAGTTGTGTATTCTTTTTTTTGGGGGGGGTCACATTCAAAGGCATCTATTACTCAGAAATTGTAATGAGCCTGTACAATGCATAAAATGCATGTGGACACCATCTTGTACTGTACAGTTCTGCAGTGCAATCCCTAACCATTTGTTTTACCATTCAGTGGCTTTCCTTTGTCTCGCTTAACAGCCTTGCATGACACTTGTATAGAAAAAATACACATCTTTTCCTGAAGAAACAGGCAAGGATATAATTTAAGTAATGCCTTTTATATTTTGACTTACTTTAAATTGCATTTATTGTCAGATGAGTTCTTGTCTTACAGCCGTGTCATATCTCTTCTTGAACGTCATTTTGCAGTTAATTTCTTTGTGAAAATACAGCGAAAGTGTACTAGGCTTCTGAGATCTTACAGTAATATTTTCAGATATTACTCTAAAGGATGAACCATTTCCTCCAGCTTAAAATATTAAGCCAGCATTGCTTCAGCTTGCTTTGCAAGGCTTAACTATATCTGCAGTTATGTAAGTTTCAGTTATGTGATGTTTCATGGGCATCTATTTAAACATACAACTATTATTTTTAGTTGAAATATAGACTATATAAAGACTTAAAAGATGTGGGATCAAGGTGGACAACCTTGGCAGCAATGGCCTTTGAACCAACAGCAGTGGATGCAGTCATTTCAGCACCAGCAAGATCCAAGTAAGTATATAGAAAGCTTTGTGGATTAATATATATCTTTTTTTTAATCTGTTGTCATATGAATTTTTGAATCTTTGTTACAGAGCATGACTGATAGTTGCGTTTTTGTAGCTGCTCTCAAGATAACACATTTATGATGCTTTTTTGAACAACTGGAAAAAACAGAAAACATACATCCATTCCACATGTTTTGACATAGCTGATGTTTAATAAGCAAAATGCAGGCAAACAATCTGAGTTATCCTGGACAAATTAACAACATTTTACCAGTCATGCAGATCAGCATTCAGACCTCATGTACTTTTACAGAATCTGTATTCCTGTCAGTTCTTTAGCCAAGCTGAATCATCTGCTTTTAATCCGTGGCAGAAGTACTAATGCAGATGTATACACAGGAAAAACTCTCACTGGAAGATTAGCATGATACTCATTTTAGATTACAGCAGTCATAATTTCTTGTTTCTATTTTTTTTTCCCCACCAACCCCCCTCCTCCTCCCCTATTTTAAACGATAGTACATAATATACTTTAACTTCAGAGGGAGGTGACAATTCAAAGTGTCAAGAGAAGTCAAGAAATGGATAAAGAGAGAGGAGGTGTGTATTTAATACTTGTGCAAAGTGATCAGATCAGGGACACTGGTTTTACATTGCTTTCTGTCACTTATTTTCTGTAACCTCACTAGAGACATTTCCTGACTTGATAATGAGCAGAAGACATACTAGTGTCCTCATCTGAGTGCAATTTAGTTACTTACTAACTGGACTGGTAGGAATGTCAGTAAAGGAAAAAAAAAAAGGGGGAGAGAGAACTGTAACATAAAATAGCATTCCAGAAATCTGGGGTTATACAAAGAGTATGTTGCAATATGTATTTTTCGAACTGCATCTTTCTAACACTTGAATCTTTATGAATTTAGAATTTAAGGCTATACATATTTCTTTCTGATATCAAACAAAGCGTTTACTTACGAAAAAAAGCGTTACTACGACCACCACCCGTTCATTGCTAATCTGAACCTAAAATAATCTGCTTTATGGCATTTTGAACATACGCAGAGAAACTCTACTTCAGCAAGTATGTACTCTGGCAGTTGCTTTCAGTCTGCTTTACTGCACATTCTGAATAACTTTTAATGCTGCTCACGGTACTTGCTGAAGGTAAATGTTGCCCATTTCTCTCGAGCAATGAGACATGTAATTGAGAAACACTGTTCAATTCAGACATGTGAATACTAACCTTTTAAATTTCCTCTGTTTATTGTAGGCCAGATTGACTGGGCCGCGTTAGCTCAAGCATGGATTGCTCAGCGAGAAGCCTCAGGGCAACAGAGTGTAGTGGAACAACAAGGAATGATGCCAAACGGACAGGATATTTCAGGAATAGAGTCTGGTCCAAACAACCATAATAATTTTCAGGGGGATCCCAACTTCAACAGAATGTGGCAGACAGGTTTGTTTTCCTTCCCATTCGTTGCTTTTTATCATGTAATGAAATTTTGGGTTTGTCAGATGTTTTGGGGAGTGAAAATGGCTGGTCCCTCAGGTTACCAGTAGCATCAACTAATTAACTGAGTATCAGAGCTTCTGTTTTCCAGTCAAATATTCCACAGAATGGGTAACAGTGCTGACACAAAGGTCTGATAATACAACTCAGTAATCTCTATCTAAAAGAAATGAATTGGTTTTATAATACACACACGCAAAAGATTTGTTCTGTCCTTGAATGTTGTAGAAAGATAAAGTATGAATTGTCAGTTACACATTTATTTCCCTGGATCTTATTCTTGTGTCTTCTGTGTTTTGTTGCTCATCCCACTGCAGTAGGAACAGCAGTGCTAGAGGCAACGGGGTGCTTCAGAATTACAGAGCATTGGTTGCCCTCTCCTGTAGTGTCATACCTGCTTCTGGCATGATCTTGTCATGTAGAATGAGTTCACAGTACAACTGGCAGATGCTGGCTTTCCCCATCCTCTTCTTTCTTCATATCCTTCCAAGTTTCTTTTTGGATCCAAAAAACTTTTATGTGCTACTAATAAAAAAAGCAAAATGGCAATCTGAAAACCAGCTGCACAATTGTCAGGCCATTGGTTTTGAAGGGATTTGTGTTCTGCAAGTGAGACCAGCATCGGTTGTATGTGACTTGAACTAAACTGGGTGCTTAAATAGTGTCAAATGTTAACACAGGCAGTTATGAACAATAACTCCTGTAAGCTGTACTTAAACGATAAAGGATTCTGTCCCTTAAAATACTTTGTAAGTATTGACTTTGGAAAAGGATGTGATTAATCAGCTAAAAATGACCTGCCAGGATGACAGTGAGAGTGGAAGGAACAATACAGTCTTTGAACATACAGGAAAAAGAACAACCACGTAGAAAAACAATGTTAACACTTCTTGGTTGCTACACTAATGGATCCAATTATGATGCAGATGGGAAGGACAGTGAAAATTATAAAATTTTAAAGAATTATTCCAGGACTGGATGGAAGGTAGGAGTTAATCTGAGAGGCTAGGTGTTAGTTCTGTTACTGCTGAAAGTTATAAGGTAGTTCTGTCAGAGTCTATAAATATCCGTATAGTGGACATAATTTTTAGACTGGCTTCTTAAGAAGAGAAAGCTTATGGCCACATGAGCTATTAATTAATTCCTTAAACCCTTTTCACTCTGTTAGCCAATTGTAACTTACGTTTGAGGGCTTATGACTGTAGCTTATGCTGGGACCTCTGCTAGATATTAGAGAATCCAGGGAATTGACCATTATCAAGACTCAAGGCTTTAGTTTTAGTTCACCTGCAGCTATTTGTATTCCCTTCATTTAGTTGAAGAAATTACTGAGGCAGTATCTTGCAGTCTGTAGATTGATGATTCTTCATCATTTTCTCTGTTGCTTAGAAGCATTTATTATTATTGTCATAAATGCAAGAACACTTAGTGATTGGTTACTCATAAAAATTGCACTAACTTGGTACTGAATTGTATTCTGAATCCTAAACAGAATGGGGAATGCCTCACCAGCCCCCTCACCCACCTCCAGATCAGCAGTGGATGGCTCCAAGCACAGGTCAAATGGAAATTGTTCCTCCATCTGAAGACAGCAACAGTCAGGACAGTGGGGAATTTGCTCCTGACAACAGGCATATGTTTAACCAGAACAATCACAACTTTGGGGGACCTCCCGATAACTTTGCAATGGGGCCAGTGAACCAGTTTGACTATCAGGTGAAACATATTTGTTGCTTTAATATTGTAGGCGTGCAGAGTCCCTTCCGTGGATGTGTTCCTCTAATATCATCTAGCGGCGACTTTCATTCTTCAGTTCTACAAAACATCTACAGAATCTGTGTTATCTGCTAAGATATGTTTTTACCAAATACTTTGCAGAAGAGACTTTAGAGCTTTCAGTTCTGTTCTGAGGCCAAAGAGGGTTTTTTTATTCCATCCTAGTCATGAGAAATGGCTGTTGTCTGCAATATTAAAATGAATCACCGTGTTCCAGTATATAAATAATATTATGTAGTTTTGTATTTAAAAAACCCTAACAAACAACCAAAAACAAAAAAAAAAGAGGAGGAAAAAATGTATACTTAAATACGCTAGGCCCTGTATTTGCAGGGAGATAGACTGGATGATCCATTGATCTTTTCCATATCTATCTACTATCATTCTTTGAATAAACAATGGCATTTCTAAAAATTCCACATACAATTTTTTCTTCATTTTGACATATAAGTTGCATAGCATAATAAATCTGTAGGTGGTTTTAGCACTAATAGTAGCAGAGGGCATGACAGATCTTTTAAACACAAAGAAGTTTTGGATCTTTCCCCTATTTTCAGTATTTTTCTTTCAAAACTCTTGATGTAAACGACAAACTGTACCTCTTAAAACACCTACCTCCTGTTCATCAACAAACCCAAGGGAAGATGGGCAGAAATGTGTTTCTATATTCTAGCCTACTTTTCTCTGTTATTAAATGCTTCTGTTAGCAATGTTTGGAAGGGAACCGATAGTTTCAAGTACACCTAATTTATTATCATTTCCTTTGTTTACTGTTATGGAACCAACTCTTAAGATTAATTTCTCAAAGCACAATAGAAAACTTATTTTGCAGTGAATAATAGAGGGATGCTTGGCCTGCAATTGTAATGGAAGAGTACATCTAGCACTAGTGACTTAGAGAGTCAATTGAATATAATAAAAAGTACCTGATGCTTTAAATTCCTTTGTAAACACTCTCCTCTTAAATAGTTTTATTAGGCTTTTCTGGGCAGCAAATATTAAAGACGCCCCCCCCTCATGATACCTCAAGACTTAGGACTTTTGGATTGTATACAGCTTGCTCAGAACCCAGGGTCTGCAGTAAACTTGCATAATTACGTATTTAATATTCTAACCAGCCATCCTAATAACATCTGTGGATAATTACTGGAAAGGGCACAGTGCAAAAATTGTTGTGTAATAAAAAGCCCGGACTTTACGTTTTTGGCTTATGTTGTAGTTACAAGGAAAGACTGCTAATATAGACTTTTAAACCTTAATTTTGTATACTGTTCATTTAACTGCATGATCTGTTGATAAGCTGGGAAGGAACTGCTGGAGATAGTGATTGTAGGGCTTAATATTTAGCACAATATGAAAGGAGATTGGTTGAAGAGCTTTCAGCTTCCTTAGTATCCCTACTTAAATCTAAGTTTACTCATTAAATGTTTAAGGAAGACTTGTTTCTTGGGGACCACAGGAAAAAAGATTAAGAGATCTCAGTAGCCTAGAAATTGTGGATTCCTACTTGCATGGATTTCTGTAGACCAGCTTGCACACATGCTGTATTTAGTGTTACATGTAAAGAAAAACAAACTGCATTGCTCTTTCAGCATGGGGCTGCTTTTGGCCCACCTCAAGGTGGATTTCATCCACCTTATTGGCAGCCAGGACCACCAGGGCCACCAGGTCCACCAGCACCTCCTGCACCTCCTCAAAATCGAAGGGAAAGACCCTCGTTCAGAGACCGACAGCGTTCACCTATCACGATGCCTGTGAAGCAGGAGCCTCCACAGATTGGTACATGTTAACCACTCCTTAATGAAAAACCTAAAAAAAGCTGTGTTTTGAAAAGAATTGCAAAATTTGAAGACTTTTTTTTTTTAACAAAGTAAAAAAGGAGGGAAAGAAAAAGCTATTGTAAATGGGCATTTTCCCACAGTCATATGTGTGGCTTGTTTATATTGGGGTGGAGGGTTTGCTGCTTTGCTCTTGTTATTTTTTTGGGGGGGGGGGGGGGGGGGGGGTTTTTTTGGCTTTTAAGGAGTAAAAGAAATTGGGTCNNAGGTCTTTTTTCAATCTTACAGAAATGTAAAACTTGCTTATGTAGATGCTGTGAAGCGTAGAACTCTGCCTGCTTGGATTCGTGAGGGCCTGGAAAAGATGGAACGAGAAAAACAGAAAAAATTGGAAAAAGAGAGGATGGAGCAGCAACGTTCACAGATGTCTAAAAAAGAAAAAAAGGAAAGTGAGGAGGCTGAAGAAGCAGATGGCCCACGGTTACCTCAGAAAAGTAAATTCGTAAGTAGAAAGGTTTGCTTTTTGCTCAGGTTTGTATTTCCTGAAATAGCAACTTTTTGGTCTTTTCCAAATAGAGACTGTGCATTCCTGGTTATCGCTTTTTTTTTTTTTTTCTGTTGATTAAAGTTAAGCTGATGCTTTGTTGATATTTATTTGACGTTTTGAAGTTATTAATGTCTGAGAGGTAAAAATATGGTATTTGATCTGTAGTAGCAAGGAAACAATGATGAAATTAGACTTTTTTCTTGTCTGTATTTTGGAGATACACGTATCTTTGAAGGTTTGAGTTCTAAATCAGTAGCTGAACGAATTCAGATACCTGTATTTGCTAAACTGAGCCCATTTTGGAAGCCTTGTGTTGCCTTTGCTTTAGCAGTTACCTTCTCTGTTTGCATTTCTGAGTACCTGTCTGGCAATGAACTGACAACTATGTAGTTACTTATCTCATGTGAGTAGAGAGGTGCCTGCGTGTTCATTAAGAAGGGAGAAAAGAAGTAGTTTTATGACAGCTGTAATACAGATTTCAGTACAAAGTGAATCATGTTGACTATAATAAATAGGAACTAATGAGCTTGACATGCAAGTTTTTCCTGAAATGCATGATGCTGTCCTTGTAGGACAGCGATGAGGAAGATGAAGATGCTGAAAACACAGAAGCTGTAAGCCTTGGGAAAATCAGCAGGAGTCCATCCCCAGCTCCTCAAGAGGAGCAAAGCGAACCAGAAATGACAGAAGAAGAAAAGGAATATCAAATGGTATTAATCATGTAGTTCTCACTAAGTATTTCTGTCTGTATTTGCTTGTATTTTTGGGGCATAGCGAAGTAAAACTTTTTCCTCTGCCTGATGCTGACAATAGAGGTATAGTATTTACCATACAGTAAAGAGGGTTATATTTGCATGTCTCTTTATAATGCTGCCTTTCTTGTGTAGAGAGGGATATAGGTTACATAACTCATATTTAGCACAATAGTGAAAGAATGTAATGACTGTAATCTTTACGTTGATTGTTAATAATTCTGTGATTTGGCTTAACTTGTCAAATTCCTGAAAACTTCTAAGGATTAAATGCACCCATCTGAAATCTGCAGTTCAGCCTCAGCGCCTGTGAAAGGAAACTTTTAAGAAATTTATTCTTCCAAGAAAGTGTTAGGAACCCAAGTCCTAGACCAGCCAAAGCTTCACTGTGTGGGCAGAAACTTTGTACTTTTGAAATCATAGTTGTGTGCTAATTGTACAACTGAAACCTTGTTAATGAAGGCCCTGAATTCTAAAAAGTTTGATGAATGTACTTTTGTAAAGCAGGTGGCCAGACTGAGCAGCTCTGGGAGAATAAGCTACTAACATTTCAATTTTTGTAGTAAATATGTAATAATAAGATCCTATATTAGTAACCTCTGATGATTTCTGCAGGATTTGGATCAGCGAGGCAGAATACCAGACAGAAACGTGCACTTTATTTTTTAAAAGAATAAATGGGATCAGGCATTTCTAATTTACATATTAATTTCTCATATCATCTTTGACATTAGGGATCAGTGCCCTAGATAACTATGTGTAATACATGTGGATTTCAGTCAAAATGTCATGTTCAGTCATGTTCAGTCAAAATACAGTTCTAAAAGTTTTGAAATTGGGTCAAATTTAAACAATTTCAAACTTATGTCTTTAAGTGATTGCATGGGGGTTGGACTAGATGACCTTTGAAGGTCCCTTCCAGCCCAGATAATTCTATGATTCTAAGTCAGGTCTATTGAAATAAATAAAAAAATAAAATGTGCAGGAGAGTACTTTTACAGCCGTCAAAAGAAGTGAGGCTCTATAGATACATCTTGAATGCAGCATTTATTCAAGAGATTTTAGCCTTTAATTGTACATACAATTTTCTTCAGATGATGCTGACAAAAATGTTGCTGACAGAGATTCTCTTAGATGTCACAAATGAAGAAATTTATTATGTGGCCAAAGATGTTCACCGTAAAGCAACTAAAGGTATGCTGGTTCTTTTCTTTTTTTTTTTCTTTTTTCTTTTTTTTTTGTTTTAATTTCTTCTGTGAATATTCTATATTTGCATGTCTCTAGAACATTTAACCTCCGTAGTTATCCCCCAAGAACAATTCCAGTGTAATGCATTCAACTTGATAGACTTCAAATCCAGTAACCATGTACTGTTGTCCTGTGCAGTGTATTGTGAGTTACTTCAGTTACTCCATTTCTTTCATACAATTCATTGATTTAGTTAAAGTGATACCCGTGTGTCAGTGCCTCTTGAGCTGTAGCTGTTTCTTAATGCTATCATCTTTATCTCAAGTTCTTAGCTGTTCAGAAGTGAAAAGAGACGAACTTTGAGTCCTCAATTAGTAATTCATTTGCTTTCACAATTAACGTGTATGATACTTACATAACAGATTTTTTTAACATAACTGAGTTAATCTAAATATGTAACTACTGAAATTTGAAATTATGTGCAGATGCTGTAACTTGCAAAGTGATTTATGAGTATATATTTGTTTGGGTTTTTTTCTGTTCACTGTTAATTTGCAGTTAAATTCTAAATCTTCGTGGTCAGAAAATCTAGAGTTGGTTTTAAATGGATGATGCGTTTTTAATGTTTCTTCTCTCCCTCCAAAGAACAGCAATAGTAGTAGATTTAACAATACCATAGACTCATGACTATGAAATCGTGGCTATTTGTGTTAACATGTTGTTCCTGTTGTTGATGTGATACAAAGCTCCTGCAAAACAGCTGGCACAGTCCAGTGCACTGGCTTCCCTCACTGGACTCGGTAAGTGTGTTCCTTATTTTTGAGAGGGCTTTAAAGGGGGAGTTTCACTCTTGCCTTGCGTTGCTAGAAATTGCATTTTGAACCTAGATTTTAATTGCCCGAGGGTATGGGTCACTTTCCAATAACTTTATCAGCACCTTTGTTTGTTCCACAGGTAACCTACTGATATAAGTGGGATGGTTTTTGGAGTAAAGGACTAGTCAGTGTGAGTTAGCGTATGAGAATCTTGCCCTAATTTTGAAAATGCGTAAAAACTTTAGATAGATTTATTTTTCAAAGCATGTTTCAGAAATACACTGCGGTCTTCAGAGAGAGGAATACTGTTTTATACTTTTTGTCCTATTTTGATCCACCCAAACGGGAAGGGAGAGTTGATAATAGAGCAATGCGAAGGTCTATAAATAAAAATACTATAACCTTTGGAATTATTATTTTATTGAAAAGCTCCATAAGCACAGAGGCTCCCATATCACATATGACCAGAAACAACACAGGAAAAAAAAAAAGAGATTGAAATTCCAGCTTGAGACACAACAGCACAAGATGTTTCCCAGCATGCTTTTTGTCATCTAAAACATGCTACAGCAGCGTCAGTCTTCAGTTATGTGCTTGTTGTATGGATTTCTGATGAATTAGGTTCAATCACAAGTATTCTCATGTTTTAAAACTAACTCAATCAAGATCATAAGCACCTCAGACTGAAAGAAAGTAAAATATCTCCATGTCCGATGTTTAAGTTTCAGTCCAGCAGTTGTTAATATCTCTAGGGGAGGAAAAAAAAAAAGTGCATTTCTGTTCCACCTCTGTCCCTGTCAAAGCGCAGTGTTTTCTAAATCAATGTAGGAAAATTGGGATGGCATTCAGAATTTCTGTAGCCTTGGACTACGGAGGCGGCTGAAGTCATTTCAGAGATGTCTGTCTTCTGGGAAGGGTCCCAGGTGTTTTCTGTCCGGCTGCCGATGCGGGGGCAGGCACCGTTCCCCTCTCCCCAGGGAGCTTTTTTGGCTTTTCCACACAGTGGGGAAAGCACCGCGCTCCCGGTGGTTGCTTGCCCAAAATAGATGGGCTGTTCCAGAAGGAGCAGGACCAGACAGTGAGCGTCAATGCAGATATTGGGGGCCTTGATCACAGCAGCCAAACAACATTGGCACTTAACCAGAACACAGTGACTTCTTCCGGGAAGAGGAAGTGAAGGAAGGGCAGTGTTACTCTCCTCTTTGCCCCGCAGAAATTTTAAGAGCAAAAGCTTAATCTTTCCTCGTGATAGACTGGACTTTATGCACGCAGGTGGACTGGGTGGTTATGGATCAGGAGACAGTGAAGATGAGAGGAGTGACAGAGGCTCTGAATCGTCTGATACTGATGAGGAGGAATTACGACACAGAATCAGACAAAAACAGGAGGCATTTTGGAGAAAAGAGAGAGAACAGCAACTACTACTAGAAAAACAGCTAGAAGGTAAAGCACGTAACATCTCCTTACTGTGCTGCTCTATATGGAGTTTACTACTTGGTGTATGTAAATTGGTGGGAGACAAAATTTTTTTTGTTTTAAGCCAAATTTAGAAATAGCATTCTTTAATTAAAGTGCCAACAAAAAAAGATAGCCAGATGGAGAGTGACTGAGCGGTGGCCTCTGCCTTCCGAGTACGAGAGGCCAGATGCCAGTTTGGGGACAACTCCATGAGACTAGTTACAGAAATACAACTGTGGAGTAAACAAGGCAATTCTATACACCCAAAGTACCAAAGAACAGTAAATGCAGCATCTCATTTGTGGCGGTGTTTAAGAAAAGCAGAAGATTTCTAATATTGAGTACAGCATCTTCTGACATACGCTGACTTCTGCCTGTATTACCTTATAACCCAGGGACCAGGTGGATTTGTTCTCTGGGTTACATTTGACGAGGATGGGATGGTTTGGGTTGGAAAGGACCTTTGAAGATCATCAAGTCCAACCCCCCTGCCATGGGCAGTTGCCATTTGGATCATGCTGGGTTTCTGGATGCAGTTTTATTCCATAAGTTAATTCGGGAACTGATGGCCCACATCAAAAGGCTATTTTTTGGTTACAGATGTTGTATGTCAGTTATTTTTTCTGGGTCCAATTAAAAATGGGGAGGGGAGATAAACTTGGCCAGTGATGCAAAGGATCCAAGGTTGAATAGAAATAAGTTAAACTTTCTTAAAGTTGGAAACCTCTGGAAAATGCTCTGAGAGTCTGAATTTCTTTATTTTGCTATATGAAAATCTTGGCCTGATACTCATTAAGTTACTGTCAAGAAATGTATTTTTTTTTATTCCTCTGTTGTGTCCTTACCACGTTTGTAGTATTTGCTGACTACCAAGTTATGTATCATCTCAACTGACATTAATTTTTTGTTTTGTAAGAGCTTCACCATCCATCTTTATTAAATGCTGTGGTTTTAACTTTTAAGCTGAGACTTCAGCAAAGAATTATCTCCAAGTCTTCTTTTTATACTATTCTTCTTTGGAATTCATTGACTATAAAAACTTAAAAACAAGGACAAACATAAATTGCTTTTTCTAGTTAGCTTTTAGGACTAATTTAAGTTATCCTTGGAAAATGTCATGAAACAAACTTGCATCTACTACAGCAGAAGGTACTTCTCTTAAGACTTTTTTGGGTGATGAGGCCAGCAAAATATACAGATACGGCCACCCGTATCTGGCCACCCGTTGAGAGGCCACCCATGCTCTGTGTGGGAAATACGAGTTCTTCAGAGGAGCCAGTGATTACTCAGTCCCAGGAGAAGTGGGTGAAAAAAAGGCAGGAAATGGAGGTACAGCTTAAGGTATTGTAGGGTATAATACCTTAGGAGGTATTGTAGGAGGGAGGAGGGGAGAACTGGGTGTGCCAGAAGGTTGCAGGAGGAAAAACTGTATGAGTGTAGACAAATTTGGTTGTTCTGGAGCTCCACGGTGTTTGTTGGAGAACTTTGTCTTATACCTCTGAAACATGAAATGACATCAAGCACTTCTAAGTGTCTGGGTTATATACACTTTTTCTAAAGCAGGAGGACAACTTTTCTAGAATTATAAAAAAAGAAGTTGTTTGGTAGGTAGGTGTTATGATGGCAGACTGTGTATTAATTATAAGTATTATGAAGGGTACTTGGAAATTTGGTTTTGCCAAAAGTAACAGTATGGAAATTGTACTGAGATACAACAGTATGGAAATTACTCCAAATTAATTGCATTTTTCTTTTTTGTGCCTTTATTTTTTTTTTTTTTTCCAGAAGAAAAGCTACAAAATGAAAAAATTTCAAAGGAGATGAATGAATTTATTAACAAAGAACAAACCAGTAACTCGGCATCACAGGAGGCAAAAGAACTCGAAGCGGATCTGGTTCATGAAAAGAAAAGATCTCCCAACGCAATCGGCCCCGATCTAGAACTCAAGAAAGAGGGTAAAGAGAGGACAGGAAGGAGCGGGTCGAGAAGCTCCAGCAGTGGTAGCAGTAGCAGCAATAGCAGGAGCAGTAGCAGCAGCAGCACCGTATCTAGTTCATCCTACAGCAGCAGCTCAGGTAGTAGTCGCAGCTCTTCACCCTCTTCCTCTCCTAAGAGGAAGAAGAGACACAGTCGCAGCAGGACCCCTTCGCATAAAGCCAGGCGCAGCAGGAGCAGGAGCTACTCCCACAGGAACAGGAGGGAGAGGAGCAGGAGCAGGGAGAAAATGAGGGAAAGGAGAAGGTGTAGCGGGACCCACAGCGCTGAAAGAGGGGAGAGGCGAAGGAACAGGAGTCCTTCAGGCGAGAGGAGCTGGGAGAGACGTAGAAGTGGTAGCCATTCCAGAGACAGGCGAGCCAACCGCGCCAGCCGCAGCAGGAGCAGGGACAGGCGCAAGGCCGAGGAGCAGCGCAGAAGCCCTGCTGGAAACAGGCACAAACATAAAAGCGAGGGGAAAGATCAGGAAAGGAAGAAGGAGCAGAGCGGAGGTGTAGATAAAGACAGGAAAAAGAACAGAGAAAGGGAGAGGGATCAGGAGAAACGAAAAGATAAGCCCAAAAAAGAGGAAAAAGACAGTAAGGCCGGCAACCACGACGACAGTAGGTTAAAGAGAAAAAGAGACAGCGAAAGAACTTTCTCTCGCGGTGATTCCATATGTGTCAAAATAATAAGGCAGGATTCCAGACAGGAAAGCAAAAAAATTTCTACCAAAGATAGCAAAAAACGGTCAGGCTCGGAATCTAGTGCGAGGAGTAGTTCTGATTCACCAGGAAGCAGTAAAGAAAAGAAGGCTAAGAAATCGAAGCATTTTCGGTCATGCTCCGTGGAGAAATCTCAAAGGTCTGGTAAGAAGGCAAGCCGCAAACACAAGTCTAAGTCACGATCAAGGTAGTATACTTTTTAAGTATTTTGTCTGACTTTTTTTTTAAATTTTTTTATTTTTTGCTATTCGTCTTCATGTGTACGGCATATGAACTATTTTTTTTTTAATAAAGTATGGTATTTATTAAATTTTTTTTTTGTCTTAGGCAAAAGTAACTTTGGGAAAAATCTTTTAAAGCTATTAAATTACTAAGCCTAAAGTGTGTGTGGGTTTGGGGGTCTTCTATTTTTTTCCAATTAACTTTTCCCCCCCCCCCTTTTCCTTTATTTTTCAGATCAACAACTCCTCTTCGTCGTAAACGCTGAGGAATTTATGGCACCAGTGCTATGACGTTTAAAAATTCCATGAGTTATAAAAGGCTTGTCTCATTATAGAGGCACATTGTGGCTATGTAGGTGAAACCAGAATCCTTTTTTTATCTGTAAATAGGTGTATTTTTTTCCAAATGCTGCTCAGAATTAAATACCTAATAGGATTTCTTTGTATTACATTTTTTCAAGACCGGTAGTGCTTATTAAGACTATAAAACATGCCATTCTCTTTCAGCTGTAATGTTCTTAAAATTACTATTGAATGTACTGTGATGTCAATAAAGCTCTTTAGTTCATTTTTTGTTTAAAATTCTTGCACATGAATTTTGTGTTAAATTGTAGAAAGTACTATTTTTTTTTTAAGGAAAAAGGCAGCTTTTTTTGGTATAACAAATTTTTAAAGTACTTGAAAAAGATTTTAACGTAAAACACTTGTCAAAGTATGTGATCCATGGACCTGATGAGATTTATCTATTGGGGGGGTGTGTGTGTGTGTGTGTAAGAACAAAAAGACCAGACATCCTATTTTTTTTTTTTTCTTTAGATATGTGTAATAGATTTTTAATATCCTTTTTATTTGGGCTATCAAGTAATATATGCTGTGTGTGTAAAATCTGGGTCACTGTAACAGAAGCGATACTTACACAGGCTGAACCCCATCAGGAATATGTGTGATTAACTGATCTGGTGTGACAGCGTGAAGCTCTGGAACTCTATTCCTCACCCAGTTTTCAGAGAGAACTTTCTGGACGTTCAGGGATATTCCAGGAACAAGACTCAGTATTTTAGATGTTTTTATGGAATATATTTATAATTGGCACTCGGTGCGCATTAGAAAACCGGTAACAGGTTAACTTTACCTTTTGGCACGGGTGTTAGATGTGTAGTAAATATTAAAGCTGGTTATTTTCATTAGTGTTATGAGAATTGTGATTCCTGCAAAGCTAATACATTGATTAGACGGCAGCGTAACTAAATTTTTGGTTTTAGTATCGCCATCAAGTGAAAGAGGTCACTGTGATTTACCTCCTCCTTCAGGAAATGAACGATGGCTGTTAGTAACACCAGTGTGAAATAACACCAGTTAAAAACCCCAACAATGCACAACCCTGGGCCAGTGACTGTTACAAAAGACCATTAATTCAGGGAGAGACTGGAGATCTGAGCCGAGAAGGTCTGGTGTGGTACCAGCTGTGAGAAAGATAAAAGGCTTGACATCCAAGTAAGATCTCCTTGGCTGTATCTTCTAAGAAAAACAATACACTAGTACAGGTAACTTGCAGAGCATGTCTTTATAAGCAGATTCATCCGTTTACTGAAGTTAGAATTCAGCTACGTAGCATTTTTGCCGATGTAAATTTTTTTTTTTCATAAATTAGATGCAGAAGTAAACTGCTTCGGTGCAAAGAATCCCATTTTCAGCTTTACATTTATTAAGCAAGCTAATGGCTGGCGAACACACGCATGTTTATCAGAACACCGTTACAGAGAAATAATTAGTTAATCAGTTATAAATAACATACCCCCCAGTTAAGCAGTCATACCTGGGAGCAAAAAAAGGCATAATTTGCAACGTGCTGATTTTACTTGCGTTGGAGGGATATAAATAACAGTGTGTTGGTCCAATGTGAGATGACTATTGGCTCTTGGTAAAAGCCAGGGTTTTTTGAGGAATAGGTAGCATAACACTTCAGATGCCTGAGAAGGCTGTTGAGAGAGCAAGGAACTAGAATTAAGTTTAAGAAAGACTAATGAGGAATACAGTTTCCATGATGCATTGAATTTGATTTTCAGTTCAGATTTTATATTCTCTGTCTAATAATAATAATAATAAAAAAAAGACTGTGTATGAAAAGCTTTATATACTCTGCCAACAACTGGAATTCTGTCACTTCCTGTAAATACGAAGAATTATTTTTTTGACACAAATGCACTTATATGGGTAGTGACTGTATGCCAATAAAAAGAGCATACGATCTCTGTATTTAACTGTTTCAGAAATCTTACTAATCAGCATACTCAGCACACCAGTAATTAAAAACACACGGGTACCGTGTCAGCTTCATTACACTTCCTGGGGTTTTAGGAACTCCTTCAGGGATGTTTTTCAATGGTAAAGGCTACAGTAACATCCAGTCTTTAATTCCTTACATCTGAAATGATCTGAAACTACAACATGTGCAAATATATACAAAAATGGGAATACTGCGTTTTGGAAAAGTCTAAATTGGGTTGTTGTTCTACTCTTTTCCATATTTAAATAAACATTTGAAAATAAGACGGTGCAGGAGAGCGAGAGGTACAATGGGGAACGTCACACAGCTGTTCTGAGGCAGCTCCCCCAAAAATTTGTTTTAATGAAGAAAGGGTGGTGTGGAATTGAGTTAAAAGTGATTTCCGTGCAAATATTCAAGATGAATATAAGAAACCCAAGGTGGGTACGTGTCCCCCGGCGTCCCTTGCACCATCCAAGAACAGGAACTGGCTGCCACCGTGGGCAGGCCAAGCAAAAACATCCTGAGAAACTATGCCCTTTTGGAAACACGGTCTGATAACTAGTTTAGAAAAAAAAATCTGCTAATTATGTCCTTGAGACCTTGTCTTGTGGGAGAGGTTCCAGTCTGGGACGCTGCATTTAACCACTCTTATCTTAAGATCTGGGTTTAATAATAGAAAAATGGAATAGCTCCCTCTTGTTTAAAACCAGCCGAGCCTGTTTAGTAAAATACTTGCCACTGTGCATGTGTTTAATTGCTTGTTACTAAAATTTTCTAAATGGCAAATATAAAAGCAATGGCAATGTCAGGATTGACTCTTTTTCTCCAGATGTTGCCTTTGCGTTGTTAAATAAATGAAAAGTTATCAATTGATTTGCATAAATTATATGCATAGGCACGCTTTGAAGGAAGGCTTAATTTTTGTGTCTTTGAGCTCTGAGGTGTTACGAGTAGCTCTGAACTGGGGAGCTTTGCTGGCCAAAAGAGAGCAGGGAAGTGGTGCAGGTACATGCTAAGCTGGTTTGCCATGTGTTTAATTGCTACCAAGATTCTTTGAGAGCTTTCAGAAGTCCTTTTTTTTTAAAAGAAAAAAAGAATTCCAACCGACTGCTATGTGAATTATACTAGATTTACAGCAGATTTTAAGCAGCGAGGGTTGTAGCGCTGAGAGAGGTCAATTAATAAAACAGACTGGTGATTAATGAGGGAAGAGGGAGTCAAACCGTGGCTGGTCATAGTGCTCCAAGCCTCCTGCTGCCTGCAGGGTGCTCCTGCCCCAGCTTCTGTGCCCATGGGACTTTCTCACGAGATCTGCAGCTCAATAAAGTGTCAGAAAACAATTTTTCAAAGCTGGCTTAATTCTGTGCCATTTAGGCGTGTTAAGAGGAAGCGCTCAGGAGTTTTATCTCAAGCCCAACTATCTCAGGGTCCCAAGGGCTTTACTCCATGTCACAGACACATCGTGTGGGACTCAAAATGAGGAAGAGCTTCATGGTGAGGGTGACAGAGCCCTGGAACAGGCTGCTCAGGGACTGTGTGGAGCCCTCTTCTCTGGAGATCTTCAAGACCCACCTGGATGCAGTCCTGAGTGATGTGCTCTGGGCAGCCCTGCTTTGGCAGGGAAGTTGGACTAGATGGTCTCTAGAAGGTCCCTTCCAACTCTAACAGTTCCATGATCCCATGATTCTCTCCCCTCCTCTGCCTTCCCTCTCCCAGGGTGAGGGGTCTGTAATTCTGTCTCTCCCCTGGCAACTCCAGAGTGTTACTTGCAATAAAAGAGACTGAGAGCTGAGAGCTAATCACTGGCATCTCAACAAGCCTCTGCTAAAGGAGTGTTTTCTTCTTCCGAGGTGTGCAAGGAGTAAGGGGGCATATATTTAAACAGATTCACCGTGTTAAATCTCAGCAGTGCTTCCAGGTGGAGCCCGTGGGACAACGTGGGCTGTGTCAGTGGTGTCGCGTGGGGACACTGCAGTGCTCACTGTTGTGAGGGGAAAGGGAAATAAAACAATTCTTTTCTTGCTGCTTGTACCACAGCTTCTTAAGCTGGAATCTTGGGGTTTGTTGTTTTGGTTTTTTTTTTAAAAAAAAACAAGCTTGAGTAAGTGCTTGTAATAGCCTGTGTAGCATTTTGTTTTGCTTCCTTTATATTTTATGAAATAAATATTCATAACATTTAAATAATAAATATTATAGAATCATAGAATGATTAGGATTGGAAGGGACCTTAAAGATCATCCAGCCTGGCCTTAAACACCTCCAGGGATGGGGCATTCCCAGCTTCTCTGGGCAACCTGTTCCAGTGTCTCACCACCCTCACAGGAAAGAATTTCTAATACCTGATCTCCCCTCGTCCACTCACTCCACTCCCTGATAAAGGGTCCCTCCCCATCTCTTCTGTAGCCCCTTTAGGTACTGGAAACCCTCTGTAAGGTCTCTTTGGAGCCTTCTCCGGGCTGAACAACCCCAGCTCCCTCAGCCTCTCCTCACAGCAGAGATGCTCCAGCCCCCTGTGCATCTTCGAGACCCTCTGAACTTGCTCCAACAGGCCCACGGCCTTACGCTGGGGGGCTCCGGGCGAGGTCTCACCAGAGCAGAGGCGCAGACTCACCTCCCGTGCCCTGCAGGGCCCCAGCGCCGGGCGGAACCAACCTTCCCGGCGCCCGCCCCGAGAGGCCGCCGGCGCCCTGTGGCCGCCGCACGCCCGGCGCTGGCAGCGGGGCGGAGCGGGACGAGCGCGGCGGCGGCGGCGACAATGTGGGGAGGCGGCGGTGGCGGCGGGGCGGCCCGCGCCCTCACCCGCGCCCTCGGGCGCCGGCGGGCGGCGGCGAAGGGCGGTGAGCGGGCGGGAGGGCGCGGGTGGGGAGGGCCCACGGCCCGGCCTAGCGGTGCCCGCGGGCGGCGGGGCCTGGCCGGCCCGCGTCGCCCCCCGCGGCCGAGGTGGAAGGGTCCCCGCAAAGCTCCCGCCGGGTCCGACCTGCGGTTGCTTCTGGCGGCGTCTCCCC